>JAHZMV010005073.1:0-10226 GCA_027743765.1 Coecobrya sp. COE2 | reverse complement strand
GGAAGAATCGCCGTTTAAATGTAAGCTGTGCTCACAAGCATTTCCATTCAGCCATCTCTTATTTCGACATCATCGACAAGATCACCCCGAGATTACCGATAAGTTTAAGTGTACTGAATGTGGGAAAGGTTTCTCCCGACAGTGTAGCGTTAAGCGACATTTTGAAAGTGAGCATTTAAAGCTGGAAGTTAAATGTGAACACTGTGAAAAAGTATTTTACTCCAAGTACAGTTTGAGTCAGCATATAAGAAACCACTGCCACACATTGAAGAAGTTGAAAAAATCTGGAAATCTCATAATATCTAGTTCTACCCAAGGAATCTCATTTCCAAACCAAGTCCCGCAGACTTCCCAGAACACCATTTTGACCATTTCCGATCCGATGTTGGGGTACGGTCAAAGTGTGGATATGGTGGAGCATCAAGGATCAATCTGATCGTAGTTGGTATTCATGCAGGGATCCATTCTAACAGTTATCATTTTTCATTAAATTGAATAGATAAATATTTTGGATGCATTTGTTGACCAGTGAAACAGATTAATGAAATTAACTAATTATATGCTCTTTTAAATTGTAGTATTACAAATCTATATTTTTATGTCTAAATGTATTAAAATACCACTCGTGATTTTATTTTTCTGCTACCAATATTTATTCGACAATAAAAGTACTTAGAAACGATTAATGGATAAATTGATAACCAAGGCTCATCTCATTGTTTACTATTTTTTCCCTAGAGTAGTCGTAAAAGGCCTAACACGTGCTCTTCATTCGTTTTCGTAAAGCTCAGTCACTGTTATATTATGTTTATGTAAATGAATAATTAGACAGTACAATAAAAAGTACGGTGATTTGACAGCTTTAGGTACTTGATTCACGGTGGAAGCATATTAGTTCCCATGTTTTTCCGATAGACAACAAATTAAACATTATCTCTGACATTATCATCTTGAATGGTGCTTGATATTCCAAAACAAAGTCACTATTATTAAATTAGCATGCATGCATACAGGGAAACAAAGACAAATATTGATACTATGACCCCAGCCTCCTCGTTGGATGTCTCCCACTCAGCAGATTCACAGTTTCTTCCATGGTTCTGATTTAAATGATTGTAATAAGTATAAATTTACGCATGGAAATTGATGTCAATGCTGACGGTTTGTATGAAGACTACTCACGTGTTACGTTTATTATGTTTGTATTTAATCTGCAAGTGGTTTACTGGTTTATGGCTTCACCTCGATTTTCCCTACGCAGGTAAATTTTGTACATTGTGTGTCAATCAATCAGGATCATAAACATTTTTGTTAACTGAATCGGATGATTTTTGGTAGATATTATAATAAACAAAGTAAGCACACACGTGAAATGATAGCATGTACCACTCTAGCCAAAAACGGATTAAATTTGATTGAAATGTTTACTGGCTTTATCTGCTAATTCCTAATTACATATCAGTAACAGTCTTAACCTAAATGTGGTTTTTCTGATTGACATTGGCTTGTTTATTTAGGTCATAGTGAAATTTTAAAAATATATTTCAAAATACATATTTTTGTCGATAAAATTTGTACATTTGACGTATTATTTTCAACTTGTTAATGAGTTTGGCGAATGATTAATAACTGTAAAATACTATGTTATTTATGGCGTTAACAATTAAAGTTAAATTAACAAAATTATATCTTCTTATCAACACTTGTTGCCGATTGCCCCTCTACTGGAATCTTGTCTCAATGCACTTGCTACTGCTTCTCTCACCTCATCTCCCAACTCAGTTGTGATGGGATAGAAAATGGTTTGGAGAACACGCTCCCTAATTTCTTCAGTCGCCTTTTTCAAATGATCTGCAATGGCTGCTACCATCCTTCCCCTTTGCGCCGCGTCCACATCAATGCTCAAAAATAACCTGGCATCGTAATGTTCATCCTCTGGAATGTCAAATCTGTCAACGGTTCCCTCAACGGTAAAGTTGATATTTCTCGCTCCCACTGGGTCAGGGTAGTGACCTCCAAAGCTGTTGGGATAATAGTTGGGGTAACCTTGTCCATTGTCGCCATAGCAGGCTTGTCCATCCCGCATGTACGTGTTTACCTCTACAACAGGTCTGTTCACTGGAAGCTGAGCAAAATTGACTCCAAGACGGTATCTCTGGGCATCTTGATAAGCAAACAGTCTTCCGGCTAACATTCTGTCAGGACTGGGCTCGATGCCGGGAACCATGTTGGATGGGGCGAAAGCAGCTTGTTCAATTTCTGCATGGAAGTTGGCCGGATTACGATCCAAAGTCATTCTTCCAACAGGAATCAAAGGGAAATTTTCTTCACGCCATGTCCTGGTGACAGTAATGGGTAAAAATAAATTATTGTTTTGTTTATTGCCAAAATATTTAAGAAATTTGGAAATCTACCTGGTGATGTCAAATGGATTGAAGGGGTATTCAATTGATTCTTGTTCGGTCATCACTTGAATGTAAAGGTTCCATGAAGGGAAATCCCCTCGGGCAATTGCGTCGTACAAGTCTTGTGTCTTGTATTCAGGATTGCTTCCTGCCAACTGTGCTGCTTGTTCATGGGTCAGTGCAGGTCCTGGTTGGAGGGATCTCCAGTGAAACTTGACGAACACAGTTTGATCATTAGCATTGACAAGTTTATAAGCGTGTACTCCAAATCCATCCATTTTCCGGAAGCCGTCCGGTCTTCCAAGATCGGAGAAGAGGTGCATGGTGTGCAACGAAGTCTCTGCCCGATGGGAAACAAAGTCCCTGAACGAATTCAAGCCGGAGTTTATTTTTTATTTTATACAATAACAGCTTCTTTGCCTCTATTGTTTGTTTTAATTTATATTTACCACCACATGTTAGGGTCTGCGATATTGGTTTGGGGATTCCTTTTTCGGGATCTGTTCAGGTCAGAGAACAACATAGGGTCGCGAATAGGAAAGCTCTATTGGAAAGGAAAGGAAAGAAAGCTGAATGGTTAAACATAGAAAAGTTTTATTTTTTGTGTTTTCTGAATTTTTATTTTAAATGAAAATGTTTAAGTTTCGAAAAAAAAGACGATAAGACCTCGATGTTGTTGCCAACCAAGTCGTGGTTTCCATCCTCTGTGTAGAATTTCACAGCAAAGCCATGTGGGTCAAGTGCTGTGTCAGGGGTTCCCCTTTCACCACCAACAGTGGAAAATCTGACCATCAAAGGTGTCCTCTTACCAATGACGTTGAGGAATTTAAACTTGGTAGTGGGCGACCATGCAGATTAGTAGCGACGGAGGGTACTACTTTGTGGTAATTGGTGGCCTGTTGCCAGTGTTTTAGTTGATCTTTTGCTGGTGAAGATTCTGCAAATCAATTTGTAGGAATTTATGAATAATTGGGAATGAAAATCCCAAAGCTAAGGGGAAGCAAATATATCGAGTCTCAACTTACCCTGTGAAGGAGTCCCAAGGCCATGGCGAGGCAAGACACAGCAACTCAACAAAATGGGTACTATTATTATTGATAACTTCCCCATGTTTATGAACTTAATATAACACGTAATTAGCTATATTACACAGACGCCGAAATTAAGACGCGTCTCCGGTATTATTTACCGCTGCAACAATTTAATCTTGATAACGATAATTGATGAGTAAACTGAACTGATACAAAACTATTTGTGCTCAGCTAATCTCACCGCTAATTATTTAGGGCGGAGGAAGCTTTTTTTTAGCTGTTGGTTCTGGTTCAGCCGACGATGAGCGTCTGCCGTACACAAGGTCGAACGCGTAAATATAACCAATCTGCAAAAAATAAACGTGTACGTCAATAATGTTTTGATAACGGTGGTGCTCTTCAGTTAAATAAAATCAGACAGAATGAGAGATCATCAAAGTCGTAAAAAGATGATGAAAACACAATAAAAGGTTAAAAGAATAGAAACCTTTGCACTGCCGAAATAAATCTTTGTCTAACGCTCGGCAACAGTAACTGTCACACTTGTTGTGTCCTATCTTTTATTCCGTCATTTATAGTTATTCCGTCATACATAATATATAATAATAATAGCATGATTTTATTAACAATGGCTGTGTTTACCTTATCATCGCCTCTGCATGCATCAATCAGAATTTAGCGATATGCAGTCGAAAAATGGGATTGCAAATGTACACCTTCAGATGAGGTTTCACTCTGATCATTTTACCTGCACATGACTAAATTTTAATCAGCAGAAAATCAAAAGAAGAAAGAACCTTGAGGATGAACTGGAACGATTCGGATGTTTGATATAAGTGACAAACACGAGGCAGGCGTCATTCTACTATGTCGCATGTGGAGATGATTGACAAAAAGTCAAGTACCCGAATATAATTAATGTGCTTGGTTTAGGTGTGAGAATTTGCAACACGCTGCCACTTGTTTTACAACAATTGACAAAAAAAGTTAGGTTAGACAGATAATGTCACTTTTCTCCACTATTGTTTACTTAGGCATGCGTGGGTATGCACACTTAACTTCAACTGTTAAATTGTCAGCTTCCTTCACACGAAAAGGTTTATGATGCAAAAAAATGTGGACTGTTTCGTGCATGAACATTGGGTTATTGGGATTGGAAGTTTGGAGTGATGGCTGTAAAAGAAGGGGAATACTGATCAATGCACTTTAGTGTGAATACTTAATTACTCATGCAATTGGCTCTTTTCTTAGGAAGTCATTTGTCAAGTACCCGAATATAATTAATGTGCTTGGTTTAGGTGTGAGAATTTGCAACACGCTGCCACTTGTTTTACAACAATTGACAAAAAAAGTTAAGTTAGACAGATAATGTCATTTTTCTCCACTATTGTTTACTTAGGCATGCGTGGGTAGTGGGTATGCACACTTAACTTCAACTGTTAAATTGTCATTGTCAGCTTCCTTCACACGAAAAGGTTTATGATGCAAAAAAAATGTGGACTGTTTCGTGCATGAACATTTAACTGACTATTGGGTTATTGGGATTGGAAGTTTGGAGTGATGGTTGTAAAAGAAGGGGAATACTGATCAATGCACTTTAGTGTGAATACTTAATTACTCATGCAATTGGCTCTTTTCTTAGGAAGTCATTAAGACTATCATCGCTAGTGACAAGTGGATTACCTATAATGGTAAAAGAGTTTGGATTGAGAGATGCATTATTTTTAGGTCGAGGAGGAACACAAAAAGTGAATTTTTATACTTAGACGAGTACATTGGTGTAACTGCTTAAATAAAAATATACTTAGAAAGGGACATGATATACATAATGTGTAGATATTATCAAAAAGCCGAAAGGATTCGAATCACTATAATTTTTAATGATTCATGTTGATTGTCCTTCCGTCCGCACTTGAAACATTTGTTTCTATTAAATTTTCATATTGTTGCAGCAACCTTCTTTGGAATTATCAGGCGAGAAGCGTACAAATATTTTTTTACCAAAATTAGTTGGATTAGTAGGATTGGGGTAGGTTGAAATAAATTTCAGATTTCTGAAAATAACTGTATAATTTTAATGTTCGCTTCCACTTACCTTTTACATTGTCTTAACAAGATTGTTTTAATGTGTAGATATTATCAAAAAGCCGAAAGGATTCGAATCACTATAATTTTTAATGATTCATGTTGATTGTCCTTCCGTCTGCACTCGAAGTATTGTTTCTATGAAATTTTCATTTTTTGGTACGTCCATTCCATATTGTTGCAGCAATCTTCTTTTGAATTATCAGTGAGAAGCGTACAAATATTTTTTTACCAAAATTAGTTGGATTAGTTGGATTGGGGTAAGTTGAAATAAATTTCAGATTTCTGAAAATAACTGTATAATTTTAATGTTCGCTTCCACTTACCTTTTACATTGTCTTAACAAGATTGTTTTTATCCTGAAATTGAGAACTAAGGTGTTTTATGTAATTAATTCCCAATCTTGATTAGTAAAAACTAAAAAAACAACTTACGTTGTATGTAACGCTGTATTATTCGGAACGAATGTTATTTTATTTTAAACATTATCACTTACTACTAATTTATGGTATCTTTCGTTTGTTATATACCTGGTTTATTAATAGGCGATATTTACCTAGAATACCTAAATCAGGGTACCTAATAGGGCTAACAATATACTATTTGGTTGATGTAGTAATAGTAATAACCGGGCATAAACCTCCATGGCACGCATTTTGACAATTCTTGGCAGCTTGACTTTTACAAATGCATATTTATTTTGTGCCTTCTATATTGAGATTATGATTATTAGCAAATTACATAAATGAAAACAAAATACCTAATTACATAGAGGAACATTTGGAGCCAATACATTCTGACATTAGCATTGCAGTTACCGGACATGGACATGGCATGATATGTACATTATTCGTAGCATCTATTTGAATTGAGCAGGTAGCTTGCCAAGACATGGCGGCACCAAAGTGTCAAGGTCATTCATTGTAGCGTATGCCAATTGCAGCATAATGAAAAGAAAAACTATCGGCAAAAATTAAAGTAAAAAATACGCCGTTATATGCACTCATTTACGCATCTTGAAAACAATTGAATGAACATGCTTGGTTGATTCACCTCTTCTGGAACTGCTGAAATTTTTGCGTAGTAAATATTTCGTTACTATTTCCGGTGGAACGCAAACGATCCACCCATATTTTATCATAAATGTGTTTAATTATTCCTAGCAGTTTTTTTTGGCTAGCCAGAAAATTTAGTAAAAAGTTGTTGTTGTGGAAGCGATAACGAATAAAATTACTACGCTTGACTTGATGGTTAACACAGTTATGTTTAAGTTAAAACATTGAAACAGTATACTCGATATTCATGTTCATGCGTGTTTGTAAATATGGTAACTAATCGTTACTAACGATGAATATGCATTAGTACTTCGTTTTCCATTCCATGTACTCCAACTGCACTCATCGAAGCATCCTGTTTGATTAGTGTGAATATGCTCATACACATGTGCTTATAATATGTAGGTATTAATATAAAATGCCTACCAAGTTTGTTAGCTTGTAACCTTTGTTGTATTTTGTTATTATAGGCGTTATGAATAAAAATACTAATAAATTTTTCGTTGAGATATGAAGATGCATAACGAGCTATGGGGCACCCTTACCTTGTTCACAAATCCTGCTTCCATTTTTTTGGCAATTGACAATTTGAGCAGCATAAATTTTATTAAAATGACTTACACTACATAATATTATGACGCGTAATAATTTAGGAATGTAGAATGAGTATGACATGACATGACAAGCTAATGTAACATTGTTTTATAACACCCTTGCTTTTACATATTATGGGATAATCCCTAATTAATTCATTATATTAGCACAATCATTTATGCATTGGCACGATGTTGTGCAATTTAGGAATTCCGATTAAACCTTGGAAATCGGCACCTGTCACAAGAAATGTATTTTGTTGAGTTCATTCATTTATTCATGTCATGGCTTCTACAGTAATGTAATATTGTTGTGTTAGAATATTGGTGTGGGCACATTTAATATTGAAGATTCAACAATGTGATAATTAACCAACATACCTACAATAAATAAATAAATAAAAAATAAATTAAGTCAGTATTGTGAATACCTATTATTTAAAAAAAAATAACTTTTTTTAGTCTTTTTTGCTAGTTCGCTAAATAAATAAATAAATAAATAAATAAATGTGCAGACAAAATTAAAACTTGCTTCCAATGCGCCTATTTCTATTTCCGCTGCCTGCGCTGTTATTCTGCTGCTGAAGATACCTTTCCACTGAACTCCTGATCTCATCCCCAAATTGCTTTGAAATGGGATAAAAGATGTTTCTCAAGGCACGTTCCCGAACGTCAGCTCGAGCTAACTGCAACCTAACCCCAATACTACTCACAAGCCTAGCCCTGTGCTCTTCGTCAACATCCTGTTCCAGGAATATTCTGGCTTCATCAAACTCATCTTCTGGAACATCATACCGGTCCACAATCCCTTCAACATGGAAGGTCACTTGGCCAGCCCCTTGAGTGTCTGCAACGCTGCCTCCAAAGCTATTAGGAAAGTAGTTAGGGCTCCCGCCGCCATTGTCACCGTAGCAAGCTGCACCATCCCGCAAGTAGGAGTTGACCTCAACATCAGGCCTGTTTATTGGCAGTTGTGGATGGTTGATTCCAAGACGATATCTCTGAGCATCCGGATATGACATCATTCTTCCAGCAAGAATTCTGTCCGGACTGGGCTCAATTCCTGGAACTAGATTGGATGGGGTAAATGCAGCTTGTTCCACCTCGGCAAAGAAATTGGCCGGGTTTCTGTCCAAAACCATAGTTCCCACGGGAATCAAAGGAAACTCCGAGAGTCTCCACGTTCTTGTGACAGGGTAATGGGTAAAAATAAATTATTTGTTTTGTTTTTTTTATTGCCAAAATGTTTAAGAAATTTGGGAATCTACCTGGTAATGTCAAATGGATTTCTGGGATACTTTTGGGCCTGCTGCACGGTCATCACCTGGAGGAAGAGATCCCACTTGGGGAAGTCTCCTCTGGAAATGGCATCATACAAATCTTGTGTCTTGTATTCTGGATTGCTTCCAGCCAATTCAGAATTACGTTCGTGGGTAAGGGCTGGAGCAGGTTGCAGAGTTTTCCAGACAAACTTGCAGAAGACTACCTCATTGTGTTCATTGACACACTTAAAGGCATGTACTCCAAATCCGTCCATGCTCCGGTTAGCTGTTGGGTCGTCCAATGTCTGAGAAAAGGTGTAGGGTGTGGAGGGCAGACTCTGGTCGATATGAAACGAAATCCCACCACATGGTTTGATCCTTCAGATTGGTTTGAGGATTTCTTTTCCGGGAGCGACTCATGTCGTTGAACAACATAGGGTCAC
Organism: Coecobrya sp. COE2; assembly: GCA_027743765.1. Classification (NCBI taxonomy): domain Eukaryota; kingdom Metazoa; phylum Arthropoda; class Collembola; order Entomobryomorpha; family Entomobryidae; genus Coecobrya; species Coecobrya sp. COE2. The sequence goes on along the minus strand of JAHZMV010005073.1, from coordinate 1,352 downwards.
GAATAGGAAAGCTTTCTATGTTGTTCATTACCAAGTCATAATTTCCATCCTCTGTGTAGAACTTGATAGCGAATCCATTTGGATCTACGGCTGTATCAGCACTTCCAAGCTCACCACCGACGGTGGAGAATCTAACGAAAAGTCTGGTTTTCTTGCCAACTCCCTGGAGAAAACGGGCTTTGGTGTAGTGACTAATATCATGGGTTACCTGAAAAGTTTGATTTTAGCTTTAGTTTTTATAGATTTAATTTTGCACATGTAATTTTAGGCAGTGTTTTATATTATAAAAATTTCCTTACTACGAAATGTCCGTGGGCCCCCGCTCCTTTTGCATGAACACTTCGTTCTGGAATACGTTCACGGTTGAATGACGCCAACTTTTCAATCAAAACAAAATCCTGCATGAGTATATGACCTCTCGTTCCTATGGCCTGGGACGCGGTCAAACTGGGAACTGGCATTCCATGGAGATTGGTAGCGCGTGCGGGTCCATCGTAATAAGTCCTGTTGTTAGCCCAAATGGTAAGTTGATTTGCAGAGGCACTTTGTCCTCCGACAGGGGTCGAAACGGGTGCAGAGCCACCTCCACCACTACTCCAGCCACCTGCAATTCTGTGACCGGGATCCGAATTCACAAATTGGTCATGCGATAGAACACATGACCAAACCAGCAGCAATAAACAAATTCGAAACTTTTTCATTTTGCCAGAGTTGAAAAATTTGATGATGTTCCAACTAGCTCACGAATTCTACTAAGCTTTTGAAAGGTTAGCGTCTTCTGAGCAAAGCTACTCCAAAACCCATCTTCCAAGTAATTTGGGTGGTACGCATCATCGTTTATACAGTTACTCTATAGTCATATTAGGTAACAGAGTACACACTATACTGCAGTAACTGGGCGAAGGTTCAATAGAAAAATGAAGAGGAAATAGTGCACCTGCAAAAAACTATGATGTGGAGAGATAAGCCAAAAGACCCAATGGAATGTTTGCATATATTTTTTAACTATGAATGTAGTTTATATCAGAAAACACCTGCGTTTAATTGTTTCAGTGCAGGCCTTCAAAAACTTTTTATTAACATAAACGCGCTAGCACTGGTGCATGATGATGATCATTTCCACTTTCCACAATAATAACAGTGTAAAATATAATACACTTGTCTTACCTTCGGAGCGTTTTATCGATAATATGTGCTTATCAGGACTTAACCGCAAAAACTTGTTTTGCAACAAGGAGCTCATTGCATAAACTCAGGCATGTTATAAACCGCGGTTTTTAACAAAAAATTGCTGGTCATGGTTAAAAATGGTTTTTATGGTCAAAAACGGTTTTAATGGTTATAAATGGGTT
>JAHZMV010005072.1:0-45976 GCA_027743765.1 Coecobrya sp. COE2 | reverse complement strand
ATTAAATTTCATGTATAATGTTTTTGAGGTGTATCCACGTTGCTCTTTTAATACCATTGAATGGACCAAAAATTGGTTAGCATGCTGCTTGATTTTGAGTCCAGCTCCACAAAAGGATTAGTGTAGCCACACAAAACGAACTGCTTTTCCTCACCATTCGCAAGTTTGGCTATGTGCTCGTCTTTTAACTTTCAAGATTTTATCTTTTAAAGATCTGAAGTGCAGAATATTTAGAATTAAATTTAGTTAAAGTAGTGCACGGTTTTTCCTTTCACAATGGCCGGTAAGAGGAAAGGTGTAGGTAATAGTAATGTCGCCAAGGAATCCAAGAAGAAGAAAGTGGTTCCAATTAAAATACCAAATCAGCAAGAATCACTGAAGGAGGCTGATGGAGATATTCTTGATATTCTTATAATACAAGAGGACACGTCCACGTAAGAAAACAATGTGGCAACGTGACGATTGATTTCATTCTAATATTGGACCTGGTCAGACCAGGGTCAATCGAATCATTTAAATAATAATTTTAATGCTCATTTTTGCTGATTTGTTGTTTAGTGCTGGCGGCTCGGGTACAGGGTGCAGTGTTTCAAATGCGGAGAACATTGGAGGTGTCTCGACTGTGCCATCTCCTGAGGATGCATGCAGTCTGATTTCATCCGAAACGTCCGAAACCAAAAAGGAGGAAGTCCCGATAGAAACACCAGTAACGTTGCCAGTTCATTTACGGGCTTATTTTACAATGGTCGAGTGCACCAAGGAAGGAGAAAAGTTGCTGACAAAGGCCACCTGTAAACTTTGTAACACCCCAAGCGACGCCAAGGTGTATAAAATGTATGATCGTAATACGTTCGGTTTACTGCGACATTTACGGGTACGTATCCAATATTTTTATACAAATTGGCGTCGGTCAGACCGATGCCATGGTAACCTGATATAGTGTAAATGTTTATCCCGGGATATGGATTAATAAAAATTTTCTCTGCCTGAATTCAAGGAATCGCACCAAGTTGAAGCAAGTAGTTAAGAAGACTGGTCCATGTCCACAGGCATCAACTCAAACAAAAATGGAGGACTACAATAAAGGCACCCCGACTTCTCACTTGTCCAAGCCCTTTATCAAGAGAAGATTGGAAGATACCGTGCTAGATCAAATTTGTCTTGACGGAGAACCATTATCTTTAACTTCAAAGATAGGTTATCGATTAGCATGCCAACAGTGGTCTCCTGGGGTAAAGCCACCTAATCGATGGCGGTTGCTGAGGTACTTAAAGAAGAAGGTGGAAGGCCCGGTCTCTCAATATAATGTACAGGTCCTCCGGAAGCTAGACTACGGCCAGTTATCCATACAAATTGACTTTTGGGCATCGAGGGCTCAGGAACACATTTTTGGTGTAACGGGAAAATTCTTGGACGATGAGTGGAATTTACAGAATCTAACATTAGCATTCAAGCGAGTCACGGGGGTCATTAGTTTTGACGTTGTGAAAAGCAAACTACAAGAAGTCTTAAATTTGTATGGAATTAACCAGGCACAAGTAAGCTGTATTATGGCCGACGGCGGGTCCAATATTTGTAAAGCTTTCAATGAAGATCAAACCGTCTTTGAAATACTGGATGATGAAGACAACGAAGAACAAGATTCCAATTCTGAAACCGAAGTTGAATCAGATGACTCTGACAGTTTTGAAGAGGACGAAATTGAGCTGGAAACCGGTCTGACCGATTCCAATCTACAACAAAGTCAAACGCAAGAGGCAACGAATGCTGATTCGCACTTAACCAGAAAACACTGCTTATGTCACGTACTAAATCTTATTGTAAATGATGCCGTCAAGAAGATTATCGAGCCATCTCCGCTTTTTAACTCCTTGGCTCGAGCAAAAAAGGTCATCAATCACTTCAAGCATTCAAATAAAGCCCAGGAGAAACTCAGAAAGAAAACAGGTGGCACAGGGTTACGAGCACCGGTAGTTACAAGGTGGAACTCTCTTCTTTTTGCATTGGAACGGTTAACAGATGTAAGTTTATTTATACTCGTTTTAATAACGTGAATATCAATGCTGAATATATAAGATATGATAAGATATATGATATATTATTAAGTTTTGAGAATGATAATTGACATAAGCTTTTTGATCCACCAAAGGAAAAAATATTCCCACACGTGGTGTCCATTTTGGCAGATCAGACCTCAAAGTCCTCCTCATCGAAATTCGTCGAACTCCTCACTATTTCTGATCAAATATTACTCAAGAATATGTGCCGAGTTTTGAAACCGATCCAACTCGCAACGATGGAATTTCAAAAAAAGTCTGTTACATCGTGTGATGTTATATGGCAACTTCAGAAAATGTTGAGGAGCATTATGGGGTTTCGGAATCTGGATCTGGAGCAATTTAGGCTTGACGTTTTGGACGGTTGCAAACAACGATTACCAAAATATGGCGAAGATAAGTGTTACGTTTTAGCTGCAGCATTGGATCCACGGCAGAAATTAGTTGTTTTCGGAAGGGAACAGAGACTTATGTACAAAGACTACCTAAACCTTCCCTCAGAAGACATGGTGCGAGAATTGTTAGAGAATGAATTGCATCGACTGGAACCGGTCAGACCAGTTCCAATTCAAAATCAATCTATTCCTCCAGATCAACCAGATAACTCGGATGACATCTTTGCCTTTATTAGTGAGAGTCGAAATACCCATGCGCCAAGTCAGGTTTTAGGTGAACACGAGTCATATTTCTTGGAACCTGTGGAGAAGACCAGCGTATTGGAGTTTTGGAAAGCGTCTGCAAATAGGTTCCCACTACTCAGCAAACTTGCAAAGAAATATTTAGCTGTTCCCGCATCATCTGCAGATGCAGAGCGCTTATTTAGCGTAGCAGGAGCCTTGCAGAGAGCGCGGAGAAGTAAACTTAAGAGTGATAATTTAGAACGAATGTTGTTATACAGGGATTATAGGCTTAGGGAGATTGAAAGGGATGGCATAAAAATTAAACTCATGGTTTCCGGATTGTAAAGTCGTTATGTATATTAAATAAAATGTCTGTCTGTTACAACTGATATGCTTATATACATGTCTATTAAATAAAATGTCTGTCTGTTACAACTGATATGCTTATACACATGTCTATTAAATAAAATGTCTGTATGTTACAACTGATATGCTTATATCTATGTATATTAAAAAATGTCTGCCTGTTACTGATTAGTTTATAATAAATAGTTTATTATTAAGTTAATTAATCATATAATAATATTGTAATTTTTACTACTTTGAAGGTACGAAGCGAAGTATTTAAAAATAAAACTTGTTGTGTTGTGTCAACGGTGGTAGTGCACATGTATGATTGCAATTACCCTATCTTTGAGTAATGGATTGAACATTGATAGTTCTAATCAACAAGAATCAAGTAGATTTAAAGGATTAATGCGCAGATATTCTATTTTTAAAGATTGACGAGTTACAGCATGCAATAGCGGATCCAACTACGGCAGATGTATTTCCACATGATATTTCAGGGCTCATTCTCTATCTCAAACGTGTCTACAATAAGACCGTTGGAATTGGATATCGGAGCTTGTTGGTATTGACGTTTCCTCGTTTCCTTGCTGTAATTAAATGCGAAAGAAAAATTAATGCTCCTTTCAGATTATTGTCTCAAGGCAGTAAAATGAGAAATATGGTTTTCTACATTCTGCAGTACTGTCTTAACGTTGGAGCTCTGGTAGCATTTACATGGGATACGGAGGAAAAGGAAGCTGAGAAACGAAACGCAGCAGCACATCTCATCTAAATTCTTTCTGAATAACAGATAAATATTTATCTCATCGCACGTCATGAATTTAATTGCCACTTGTAATATTACTGTTTAATAATAATATGTGGTAGCAATAGTAAATTTCTCAGAAGCTATAAAATGGCTAGAGATGCCATTGACTACACTTATAAATAAATATACTCAATTTAGTTGCTGTTGTTAATTTATACAAATAGATCATAATTTTTTGTAATATTATTAACAATATAATATAGTCACTTACCAGTTTGATCATTTCAAATTTGAAATCAAGAGAAAATGCGAATTTTTGTTTTTGTTGCAGTTTTAACTTTACTTCTAGTAGTTGTGAGTCATTGTACATTAAAAAAATATTCTATACATATTTGATATTTATATAAACGTTGAGATTAAAACTAAAAGTACTTTGTTGATACTATTCTATATACCTTGGTTGATACGATGTTTATTAATTTAATATTGCGGTATAACAGTTGGGAGTAAACAGCCAGACAAAAAAGCCTGAGACAAAGAAACGGAAAACAATGGCAGAGAGAGGTTACGACAGGGGGGATCCAGATGTGGGCGGATAACTTCTTGAAAAGAAGCATAATGGCTGGAATTTGGAATACATAATTTGAAATGGAAAGCAACGATTGATAAAATCTAAAAGGATTGGTATTCGATTAGTAGTATATATATAATTGTGGAGGTAGGATACATACAAATATTTATATTTAACGCTAATAATTAAAATTATCAGAATACTAATTACAATGGCTATGGACAAGTAGAGAATTTCAATAATTTCATTTAAAAATATTATTTTATATTTAAACGTTGTTTATTAAAGTTTTAACAAAAAACGATAAATTTTCAAATTGATGAAAGAATGTTTGTCATTTGGTCATCCATGTGCTTCGTAGTTTCATTTTAATTTTCATTCCAATCATTGGTGCTTAACAATTCATAATAATATTTTAAAAATTACATCTGCCCGTATTCTATCTTCTTACTTATCATTTAACTAATTAGTAATTAAGTTATGATCCAGTTACTGTAAATCTTTATTTATTCACATTCAATATTCCAACAGCTATGAATCATAACCTATGATCCATACTCCGTTCAGATTACTGTCTGAGACAGTGTCTCAATGTACTGTAAAATGAGAAATGGTTTTCTACATTCTGGAGTTGGAGTACTGTCTTAATGATGGAACTCTCTGGTCTGGTAGCATTTACATGGGATACGGAGGAAAAGGAAGCTGAGAAACGAAACGCAGCAGCACATCTCATCTAATCTAAATTCTTTCAGAATAACCGATAAATAATTATCTCATTGCACGTCATGAAATTAATAATTGCCAGTTATGTGTAATATTACTTGTTATAATAATATGCGGTAGCAGTAAACTTTACAAGCTCGATTCACAAGTGATATTCGATTGACTCAATACTCAATATTATGTCATAAAAAATACTCAATCACCTTGAAAGCCGTGCTTTTTGTTTGATCATTTCGATTTTGAAGTCAAGAAAAAAATGCGAATTTTTGTTTTTGCTGCAGTTTTAACTTTACTTCTACGTATTTGTAAGTGGTTCTAAATACATTAACAGTTATTCTATACGTATTTGATATTTATATAATTATTGAGAATTTTTTTGTTACTACTTTGCTGGTATGATGTATTTAATATTGCCCAATTAACAGTTGGGAGTAAACGGCCAGACAAAAAAGCCTGCGAAGAGGAGATGGAAAACTGATGCAGAGAGAGGGTACGACAGGGAGGATCCAGATGTGGGCCGATAAAGAAGAATATGGCTGGAATTTGGAATAATTTGAATTGAAATGGAAAGAAACAAATTGATAAAATGTAAATCTATTGGAACATGATTAGTAGGGATGTAAATAGATACATAAAATACTTATATTTAACGCTAGTTACCACAAAATTATCAAAATACAAATTACAATTGTTTGCATGAAGCTTAACTTATCGACAATTAGAGAGTTTCGATGAAAAATTACGTTCTAAAAATAATATCTCATGTTTAAACGTTTTGATTAAAGTTTTAGCAAAGCAATAAATTTTCAAATTGGTGGATTAATGTAAATGTAAATGGATTGTGATTAATGCTTTCACTGGTAAATAACAATTCATTTAAAACTAAAACAACATTTAAAAATTATATCTGCTCATATTCTATTTTCTGAATTGTCATTTAACTAATTAATTATGATCCACCAACTATCGTAAACCTTATATTACTTATTCACATTCAATATTCCAATAGCTGTGATCCATCACTGACCCCTCGTATAGACTATTTGACCCAAACACAAGATACTGCACACTTCCTCCCCAATACGTAAATTGACGCCTATTCCACAAGAGAAATCCAGCTTTAAGTCTATTCGTCGAGGCAGGTTCCACGACCCAGTTTCTGTCAGCTTGTTCATTTACAGTGCACAATGGCTCACAGCAACTCCAATCCGACTTGCACAGATACTTTTTTCCATTTTGCATCCCTTCGTTTCTCACGGTGAAATACAGGTTTCCGCTTACAATTACAGGATTCAAGAACCATTCATCTTCCCTTATATAATCATTTCTTCTGGCAACCACCTTGCCCTGTCGATTATAGTATGTCGGCTCAGCATCCAGGTACTCTTTATTATGCTGATTATAAATCTTGCATTTAGTCTTCCAGTAAATGTTCCGAATAGGGATTGGTATCGATTCCTTCAATTGGCGATATGACTCGGAGAGATGTGCAGAATTGGCAATTGCTGCTGCATTTCTTGTCGTAACGTCGTGATAAATCCAGTAGCTGACCAGTAACATTTCGTTACTGTGCTCTTTTCCCATGCCCTTCAGTTCCTCAATGATTATCCGGTATCCCTGAATGAGAGTTGACCAAGACTGCATACCTTTTACGAAGTTTACCACCGATTTTAAGTCAGTCGTGTTTCCAGCCATTGCCTTTTTGATAATTTTGGAAAGCTGCGAGTCAACTTGGTACACTTTGTCGTTGTACGTTTTCACAAAGGGATAGATGTGAGCAAAGTTTCCCTTTCCAAGGTCATCTGCCAACTGGTCAATTGTTTTACCTACGTATGGCGCTATAATTTCATTGATTTCCTTAATTTGCTCGTCTTCCGAACAACTATTGTTTTGCAAAAGTTGAGCGAACAAGAACAATTCTGGTTTTATACTCTCTTCAGGCTTCCACATTTCTCCGAACAGCGTTGTTATCCCATTCACGTAAACTGTACAGCTTATCAATTGTAATGCGTCCAAAGTGGTGGCAGTGTTGGAGATATTTCCGTCGTATAACTGAGTAACCACTTTGTCCACGTCAGTTCCGAGTGTTGAAAGCCCCAGGAACTCATTGTCATCGCACTCGGCACTGTTCTCACAGTGTTGATCGCTCTCTGCATTCGCGTAATTTAGCGAGAATCCTATAATTGCAACAATCAGAACGTTGGCTGTGAGACTTCTCGCCATTATATTACAGTTACCTGGAAACATGAAAACGATCTTATATTGCGACAATCATTTAATAATTCTGTTTGAATTATTATTTTTTGTAAAAAAATGAAATTGATTGGTTACCTTTCAGAGTTCGTGAGATGAGAACATTAGGACTTTTCTTTGCCTTTGACTCTCTTTCGTAAGCTTTTATACTTGCCCGTAACGTCTCGCTGGACTTTCATTTTATACGACTCTGGAGCGCGGCTTCACACAGGAAAAAGAACAAGATGTATGTTACTTACTAGGATTTTACATATTTTTTACCAAGTAAACTATCATCGCAAAATCAGTTAGTGGATAATCATCGGAAAGGAATACCACGTGAAGATCAGTTTGTCACGAATTGCTACAAACTATGCGCTTTGATACGTCTGTATAAAATGGTGTAGTATCGATTACGTTGGATTATTAATTTCACAGATCCATAAGTGAGTTAAAGGTCATTAGTGTGTTATCATCGTCTACTGACTGAGTTTACACATTCCTTCTTTTCTGACAACATGCGCCACATGAATGAATGTCGTATTTTAGCAAATATAAATTATCAACATTAACTGGTAAAGTAAACACAAATCCATTCTTTGTAAGAGGGCAAAAGAGAATGAATTTTGCCTAAACTGCTGACAAATTTACGTTCAGTTAAGATTCTTTCACAAATAAGCCTCTTGTGATTCTGTTGTCTAAGTATTTTATCACTTTATCCCAGCTAGAAATATATGTAGCAAGTGTAAATTACACTGTGTAATTATGCAAGAATTTGTGAATGATGAAAAGGTTTGATTCAATATTTAGCGAATAACAGGTTTCATTCACAAGGCCAAGAAATAGCCCAGTTTAGGGGTCAGGGCACATTAAGTGTATAACTGAGCTTCCAAGTATTTGCCTTGCCAACTTTACTGAGTAGTGGGTAGGCAAAGTAGAGACACAGAATAACAGGATTTATTTCTTGGTAGAGATGTTTGGAAATAAACAGAGTAAATCTGTTTCTCGGTTAAAGCAAAACGAGGAGGACAGAAACCTTCTCGCTAAATAGATTCTAGGCTGTATAAAATGGAAAGGGTGACAACGTCGGCGTGACAAATTGGAAAATGAAAAGCCGGAGAGAGCATAGAAGCACATAGATATTTGTATCCATAGCAACTCATTTCGTTCAAAATTCACCGAGACAAACAGGTAAAACTGAACCTTCTCTCAACTCTCATAAACCGAAATATTAAATTTTGTATAAAATTGTTTTTATTTCTATTGTGTCCGGCAGCTACTAAAAATGAAAAGAAAACTGCTCCTTCAACTTATCCTGGTTGCAGCCTTGCAGGAAATTTGGGCCAACAATGCAACAATTGAGCACTGCAACAATAGCACGGATATTGAAAGCGCCGTTTTAAGACTCACAATTGCTCTTGCCAACGATGGTCATACCAACGAGGCCAACACGGAATTGCAAATCCTGCCAAACTATGCCACTCATATAAGCACAGTGGTGAGCCAAGTGTACCGAGAAAATGTTACAAATACGGAACGAACTCTGGATATCCTGCACGCAATAAGTTGTACTGTTCACGCTAAGGCTGCAAGGGTCATGCTCCAAGAAATACAGAAATCTGAAAACGTGACAAAACCTGAATTCCTATTAATGACGCCAATTTTGCTGGACCCCCGTTGCAACGGTGATAAGCAAATCAAAGAAATTAGAGGACTGCTTGTCCCGTACGTAAATAGCAGTTTGGATCAATGGACAGACGACATTAGAAACGGTTCTTATGACCACATCTACCAATTTATGAAGTCTCATAGCAACAAATTCTACAATGTTCTACCGCAAGTTCCAAATCTCGTCAAACGGGCATTAGCCGGAAATACGACTTATTTCGATTCCACACTGTCATTTGTAAAAGACATACCTTTACCTGATTATGCAGCACAGGGCTACCAGACAATAGTGGAAGAATTGAAGGAAATGGGTAAAGAGTACAGTGAACAAATGCTGTTGACTGCTTATTGGATTCATAACGACGCAACGAAGAGATCTGTGGAAACAATTGCCAATGACACATCTCTGAAAACATCCTACGATCTGTTGAAGAAAATGATACCCTCTTCATTCTATGACATTTTTTGGAGGCCAAAGTGCACCATTAAAAGTCTCAATCTGAATGAATACTTAGACTCGAACTTGAACCCGAAGAATGATTATGGGTATCCCGTGTTTACATCGGGACAACGGTGGTCTTTCGACTGGCTCTTTGAACAACAAGTTGTGGGCAGTGAAGTAGCGTTGATTATGAAACGCGAGTATATGACGGGCTACGTTGTATGTCAGGCGACAGACAATGGGACGGTTTCTAATTGCGGCGGCCCTCGAAGCCGACTTTATAACAAGTGGATTTTACGACCGTCTACGTTGGGGGACGAAAAGGCGTTTTTGTTGCAGAATGCACATCACAATTCACAAGATGAAGGCTACTTGAGGGTTGAGGGATTTCACCCAGGGGAATAGGCGCCAGGTGTCGACCGCATCTCGCCAAGCAGCTCATCATTGGACTATTCAATGCAGAGATTAGTGGAAAAAAAATTTGCACGGAACAGTAAAAGGAAACGGATTATGGCAATTGAAATTGTAATTATTATTCTATGATATTGTACAAAAAATGGGAATAAATAAGCGAGATTTCTTCCTTAATTTTCAGAGTTAAATGGACATGACCACTGTTGACGTCCATGATTTATATTTATTTTTCTTTCTTTATTCCATCTCTTCTGGCTCTTGTACTTAAATATTACATAAATTCAAGTAAATCCATACTTGACTTCTCTCTTCATTACACAATATATAATATATTTTAAATTGTAACCATTCTATCATAGAGATATGCTATTATTAATTAACATTCATTTTGTGAGTGAATTGTAAAAAGTGACAAAAAGAAAAAAAATGTTTTGCCTTTTCCTATCATTATTAAGACAGATTATTATTTTATAAATGCTTTCTACTTCTAACAGACTTTTGCTAAGGAAACAATTAATTAAACGTAAATAGGTGCAAGTTCAACTAGAACGAGTCCTCAACTACACAATGCACAGGTAATAAAGTTCCCATCTTCTTTGGTCATTGTAAAATTATTATTCCAGATTTTCTCCAGTCCAGCATTCGCGGACGTGGACACTGGTTGACTGACCAGTAAAATTAAAATTAGTACGTATTTTTCACAACTACTACAATCACAAGCGCATTACAGAATATAACAATAAGTGTGTGTGATGATGCGATATGTTGTTAGATTATAAACTTTAGTAAATTAAAAACTATTTCTTGGATAATTTGCGTGTGTGGCTTAAAATGTACGTAAATACAGTAATAATAATAATATTGGTATTTTTATCTCTAGAGCGATTTATGATAATTCCACTACTGCTTTATACGCGAACAAGTTAACACAGAAAAGCTGTTAGCTAATATCTGTATGTACCTATGTAGCTTTAGAAAAAATAAAACGATCAACAAGGGCGACGAGACGGTCCATTCCAGTCGGGAGAAAAATGCGTAAATGAGAGAGGATCATATTCAGGTGCTTCACTATCCATTGATGTCGGACTCGAAACCGTCACAAAGTACTTTATCCAGCACTGCAATAATTTAAAACATTGAAGATGACGATTGATATTGATGGTTAAGCAAAATTAGGTTTTCGCATGAATAGTAATTGTTAAGGAAGTGTACCTAAAACGACTTGCTCCAGCTTTTTAAGATTTTTCAGTGTACCGGATAACTCTCGGGAAGGGCTTTTGTTAGGCGATGAATTGTTGGAAGGAGCCTCCAGTTCCTTGAGTTGCGACACCATTTCCTCCAAAAGAGCACCATTTTCGTCGTTGGTGTGTTGCGTCCTAAATGCGGAAATAAAAATAGTAGGATGATAATGATAAGGTATGCATTTTTCTATAAGATACATAGGTAGAAAACTTGGTTAAAAGGAAAACATACTGCAACTTTTCCAGAAGATGTCTTGAGGAAGTGCGAACTTTATTGGAAAGACTGTGAATGGTAGCAATTACCAGGTTATCAAGGGCCTGCAAACAAAAGAAAAATACATTGAACACTTGATACATTTATGGAGATGACTTAATTATTAATTTTACTTATTTCTATCCCACCTCCAATTTATTTTTCGGCCTCATAGATGACGTGGAGCCGGACATGCCGTAGTACATAACGTCTTCATGATAAGACCGGGTCATGGCCATTCCCCCTCCTGCCCCGCCTCCGCTAAGATGATTGGGGGAATTTGAATGTGAGCTGTCCATCTCGTCCACGATATAGATCATGTCTTCGTCTTCTGACGCACACTTGGGACTGTAGCTTTCTTGGTGGAATGATAAGGACTTGGTCATCATCGCTTCCCTTCGATTCACCTTTGGACTGCATATTAAATTGTGATCACTAAATGCACGCTTCCATTAAAAATGTTTCCATTCAAATATGACAAAAATCTATGCAACCTACCTAGCAATTGGAGGCAACAATGAAGTATTTTCCTCTACTCCACTGCTCTCCGCGCCGGTTGCCGAACCAGCGCCATTCTTTTTATTGACACCCTTCTTTCCCTCGGCAGCCGCCTTCATTGGATCATAATTTTTCCTCCTTTTCCAGTTTGCCAACTCAACCTCCTTCGCAGTCAATGTAGAGTTACTCCTATTCCCTCCACCCTTTTTATTAGACCCGCCGCCCGTGGAATTATTTAGCACTTTTCCAGCAGCTGTGTACTTCTTCCCACTTACCCCCCACACTGCTCCCCACCGACTGCTCTCGACTTTCAGACTTTCCATGTCCGTTAACCATCATCCTTCCATGTGGTTCTCCTCCGCCTCCCGTATAAGAGTTCTGTCTTGGGGCTGGTGGCGGCATCTAAATATATTTAGTTATTATTAAAACACCTTATTCCAATTAAAATTCCCTAAAATAATACAAGATGTTTTCTCTCTGTTGCGCACCTGTGCTGGTGGCGTCCTCGACTTAGCCATTCTCAGACTAAACCTGCCTCCATCATTCCTCGCAAAGTGTGGAGAGCTCGCGGAATTTGTAGCTCCGCCAATTATATTGTTACACTTGCTATTATTACTCAGGCTATTCACAGGTCTGGGTGAGATTCCACGCGTATTGTTCAACGGTAACAGGCTCGTCGTTATGGTCTGCTGATTATTTAGCTGGTGGTGGTGATAGGGTTCTGCAGTGGTTGACTCGTATCCAAAAGTTCTCCCTCCTCCCCTCCGTATACTACAAACAAATGTTATAATGTATCCCATAAAATAGCTTAAAAACATAAACCTTGTTATATCACAAGACTTATTTGGTGGTTTACGATAACAAATAAAATAAAATAATTTTTAATAAAAAATTTAATGTACAAATTGAGTAGTACAAACAAGTGCTCTTGGAGGTGGTGGTATTGTGAGTACAAAAATATATATTATTCTTTTGGATGCGTTGTGGTGGTCAGTGGGGTTAAAAATTTAAATAAAAAAACTTTAATTTTATGTTTTGTTAAAAAAATGGCAAGTGGTCAGCAAAAAGTTATTAGAATTTTGTTTTAGTAAGTAGTAAGCTTACTTAAATGCCCTAGGGTTCATTTTCTGGGTTAGACTGCCATGCTGATTATTAGAGCTTTGGCTAGTGATCAGGTCATTAGAAGCACCACGGACACCAGCACCACCCCTCAGGTGGTTGGTGTTTGGGGGAATGTGGTGATGGTGGTGATTGGAGGAAGAGCCCTCATTAGAACTATCCGACTGATATCCTATTGCATACCCGGAATCGGAGAGGACGGACGACTCGCGGTGGAAAGGACTCGTTCGGGAAGGCGGTCTCCTTTTAGCGGCAGTGTTGGTAGGTGTGCTGTGTTGACTTTGTGACTTGACTGGGGTATGATGCGAGAGTGTAGGGTCGTCATCGTCAGAATCCGAGTTTCCTCCCCCACTCCCACCGCCACTCTTCATGTGCTTTGAGACACGCTCTTGAATGGCGCTGACAAGTGTTTCAGTCTCACGGAGAAAATACTGGCTGTCTGGCAACTCGGGTCGGTGATGCTTTTTCTGCTGATGCTGCTGAGCTGCCAATTCAGCCCATTCCCGAACCCAGTCCCGGGTTCCAGGCTCGGCACCTATGACAACGTCACTAACCGATTTGTTTGCAGCTGCTACCAAATTATTCTCCTTGTCCCCATCCTCTTCGTCAGCCTCTCCATTTGTCAGTCCAAAGATTTCTTCAATGTTCTCCCGAGCACATTGCACTTCCGGTGCTTCTTTCTCCACTGTGTAGGTTCCCGCCTCGCTGATAGTGTCCTCTTTATCCACCTTTCCAGCGGTTGGGAGTGGACTCACTGCTTTATTAGGAGTAGTACACGTCGTAGTTGTTGGTCCCTTTGACAGATCGTTAAGTTTTCCCAGGGGAACATTTTCAGCCTTATCTCCTCCTCGTTGATAACTACTTCGAAGTCCTTCACTAGGCGTGGTGGTTCTCCTTGTCACTGGAGTACCACCTCGACTGCCACCACCGCTCTTATTATTACCACCGGATTTTCTACCCATCGAACCACTATTATTGTCACTAGCCAAGTTATTCTTTTTCGCTTTGGAGGAGTCAGTCACTGCTGGAGGACGAGATCTGGAAGAAGACGATGTCGTGCTGCTTATCGTTTCAGGACTGAGGGAGCGTAATCCACTGTCGTTGTTGCTGCCACCACTGGGATGCTTGCCACCACCTGACTGAGATGACGAAAGTTTCTTGGGAAGAGATGCGCATTTGGCTAATGATGACTCAGCAGCAGCAGCGTTCACGCTTGACTGCCTTTGTTGGTGCTGCGTTCTTCCCAACGAGCTACTTTTGGTTTGTCTGTTGTTGGGCAACGGCGAAGAAGCTGAGAATCCCTCTCCACTTGTTCCCACCACGTCACCGCTGCTGGCATCACTTTTTGTCAAACTAGCGTTTCGTCTGTGACGAGGGGCGAACTTACTCAGTCGCTCGGCAATCGCTGCCTTTTTCGCTTCTACCGCTTCACTATTACTTATATCACCACCGCCACTGTTATCACTCAGGTCAATGGTGAAAGCCATTGGCGTCAACTTTTTCACTTCACTTCCAGAAGATCCCATAGTTGGCGTTTCTGTTGCTGCCTCCAAACTGGAGGAACTTGGAGGGAGGAAAGGTGATGTTGGCGATGGAGGTCTGTTATTATGGCTATTACTCTTTTGACTGTGCGTGCTCTCCAAACTCAGGTCCTTCACGGAGGGATCTGCCAACGAACTACTTGAGGAATTTCCTGTGAAACAGAAAAAAATTATTTACATTTTTAATTGCATATTTTTTAAACGAAACATGTTAAGACGCTGCTCCTGTTTCTGTTTTAATGACTATATATTTTTATTTTGCTAATGACACCTGTCCTGCCTGAGCTTCATTTCGAGAGCCAAAAAACGAGTAGGTAGTCTCAGCACCAATTATTGATATACAATGACATGCGTCAAGTGCTGCGTGCCAATTCAATGCTATCAGTATCAACGTGATAACGCACTCAGCAATTGTTTTAAGTAAAACTGCAGATAAAGTATAGTGTAGAGTAGCCATACCCATAACACTAAAACAGTCTGGACGTAATGATTTGTAATAGGCCGATGTTACGTACTCGCGCAACATGGGCTGCTGTTACAGGTGCTTCAAGCATGCTTGTCTGAGCCAGGTACCCTTAAATTACCAGCTAAGGTTGCATAGCGTGAACCAGTGAATTTATTAACGTGCCATTAATTTTTAAGTAACATACCACTGTGCAATATTGTGCACTGCGTGATTAAAATTAACAGTGATTCATCTCTACCTATAATGTACGTATATCCACATACATAACTATAATATGGCGTTACATCGGTATTCCTCCTCCCAACAAAGTCTTTCAAGAAGGATCTAGGTGCATGATAAAAAATAAAAAGTACAAAGACATTCTTTTCATTGTTTGTCTTTTTTTGTGGTTTTCTTCGCTCAGATGCAGACTACGTCATCAAAAGCAGCTAGCCAGTCTCAGGTCTCTGTCAGTTAGTTAAACTTAAATACAATGAAATGTATTTTTTCTGGTTGAGGTTTCTTCTTGACTGCTTGGCTCTTACAATAAAAATGCCTTGCAAATTGGAATACAATCATAAAGTATACAAATATAGAAGTGTAAAGCTGGTAAAGCAGTGCTCAGCAGCAGCACTCAGATCACATCGCCACTTGGCACCAAAAATGGCACACTACTGAATTATTGACACACTCAGAGATGAATTATTAAAATAAAAAAAGGTAAGAAAAAACACTATTTGATAGTGTGCTATGCCTATCTATTCTTTATACCTATTTATACCGAAAATCGTACAGTTCACAGACTTCAATTTCATTGTTACGAATACAGCCGGCATAGCACACTATCAAGTGAAAGGCTTTGTTGTAACCCATATTGTTATTCCCATCTCTGTACTTTAATTAAATTTTCTGACCAAATTAGAAATGTATTAAAATGTTTACTTTAATAATCATAATAATAGTAATGGAATATGGAACGCGGACAAAAAGTTTATTTTTTGTAAGGATTTTTTCTCAATCAATTTCAAGTTTGAAGGTTACATGCCTGCAAAGCAGATAACAAAGCGCTTTTGTTGTTACATCCATTTGGCAAATTTAATCAATAAAATTGAATGGTAAATGTAGATTACGTGAATAAGTCTGTCAAAAGGACAAATTGAATGAAAGGGGAGTAGTCTCTCTCCCCACCAACTAAACTGAATATATAGCACACAGGGAAAAAGTAAATAGCAGCCCAATTGTTTTTATTCATGTATTTATTTACGTTTTCGTTCTAATTCTGCCACTCGTAAACTCCACACTTACTTTCAGCCTGCAATAATAGCCTTGCAAATAGTTCTTAAAAAGCTAATAAAAAATGTTTGCTGTTTCATCATGATTGCATAGCAAAATTGTATATCCCCTCTCGTTAAACTCCTCCCTACACAGTTTTTCTTACAGATTCACTCACTAAACAGTAAATTGCACAATAATAATTGCAGTTGGTAGTCGCAAGAGCAAAAGGTTTAACAATTGTTGTATAAACGGGTATATGGTATAACCCTATCATACGGACTGTTGGTTAAGTAGGTAGTACGCAGCAGAGTGATCATCGTGAGCCCTTCATCTGTTAAAAATTTGAGCAGCAGCAGAAATAAAGAGCCCTTCATCTTTAAATTCCTCAGCATTAAAATTAGCAGCTTCCCTTGCGCCCCAGCAACGATTGATCATGGTTATTATTAAGTTTGTTACAGTTATGAATGTTACCTTTAAGTCTGTTGGTTACGTTGTTGTTGAGCAAAAAAGGTTTTTTGAAGGGACTCGCGTTAGTACTCGAGTTTGGCGGAGGAGGACAACCGTTGTCCTCCTCAGGGGGTGGGGAGTCTGGCCACCAGTGTGGGGTGCCGTAGAGAGCGGACAGTGGAGTGGACCTGTTACTGCTCCCTCCATCACCTCCACTTGAGGAGCGTGCTCGAGAAGATGAGGTGGGTGCGGGGTGGTGAGCAGGTGAGGTGGTTGTGTATGTGCCTTCAAGCAGTGGTACTGTTAATCATAATTTTAAATGATTACTTATTTTTGTTTTTTAAAAAGCAAGAAAAATGGAAATGTGGACGTGTGCTCCCATTTAAAAAAGTACAAGTATTAAGATATAAATAATAAGCTTTGCGACTCTAAATTGTTGGCAGGTGTGGAAAAAATAATACACGACACTAATCGAATAATTGGCACACGACTATTTTTTTTAAAGCGAGCGAGAAATCTGGTGCAGCCAAGCGAAAAGTAAAAAGATAACGAGGATGATAAAATATATATAGACACACGCGTGCGCTGCGCACCAAAATATTTATCTAGGTTCTTAGTAATACCGGAAGTGATTTCAAAAACAAATGACTTCATTTTTCATACCTGGCTTATTATTTCCTTGTTTCCCTCCTGCAGGTTGCTCTCTGTTCAGGTTGAGATTGTTAACAACGGCAGCTGTATTGTTACTACTGGTACAATTAATATTTTTGGTTGCAGTGGCTCCAAGATTCATGTTTCTATTTAAAATCTCGGCGTGACTCACAGGTCCAAACACTTCATTTGGCACATTCAAATCCGCCGGCATAATATCACCGCCTACGAGAAACTGAGGCTTTTTCTTCATTTCCTCATTATTTTTATCACCGTTAAACATCACTTGCTGATTAATCTCCTCCTCTTCTTCCAAACTGTCCTTCCGCGCCACCACGTCGTCAGCTCCGTCCACCTCAAAGTCTTCAGTAATTTGTAAAATTTCACAGTCACTGGGAAACCCACCACCGGCACAGTTTAAATTATTATTGTTCATGACATTGGAAGTAGCACTGCCACTCCTTGCTCCCCCCAGGGGAAGTTGATTATTGAAATTTGCACTCGCACCACTTCCACTGCTCACCCCACTCGTGGCAAAGCTTATTGGCTCGCTGCCACTACAAAAACTTGTATAATTTCCACTGCTCAACCCGACGCTGTAGTGGGGATCCACTCCCACAAAAGAGTGGGGGTCTGCAGCTCCTCCTCCAAGTTCACTGGGCGATCCTTGCCCCCCGAGCAGGTACTCCATAGGCCGGCTTAATTTTCTCGCAAAAACTGGACTGGAAGTATGACTTTGACTTGAGGTACTTCCCCCTCCCCCAGTGACACTGGTGGGGCTAGTGGCACTGGTCGCTGTTGTGGCTGAAGCCATCATCTGCACAGGACTCATTTCTTTGGCAGGACTGGAAGGCGCAGAGCTGCTCCCTCGACCGCTGTCCAACGTTAATGAAGGGGAACAAATGCCACTCGTTCCACCGCGTCCGCCCTGAAAACGGCACCACACAAATAATGCAAAAATATAAATAAATAATTATAACCTCCAATTAATTCCCGTAACAATATAACACTAAAGAATGCTGTGTCATGCCGCACGTCACCCCAAATGCATGTTTGTTCATGGGAATCTAATAAAATTAATTACGCCTATAAATATCGACTCATCCTCCTCCCTAGTGTGCTAATTATCACATACCGTCAGGTGTCTATCTGGTGATGTCCCTGATACCACAAGGGGTACAATTAAATGATAGATTAGCAATAATAGAAGGAGGGGCACCAGCAACGATGACACTAGCAGAATTATCACACCGCTGTCAATGTGCAAGGCTGCCATTATCCTTGTGAAATAATTGCTGTATATATTTTTCCTTTTCTAGCGTGTATTCCAATTAATTACGTATGTGACATGACATCACCAAACACACATCCTATTAATCTACATTTTATACGTAATAATGCTTAATTGCAAAAAATATATCTAGAGAGATAAACTGTCTCTCATAAAAAATATGTGAGAGAGGAAATGACAGCCTTCATTCATTCAAATGAAGTATTCAAAGGAAAACTGCAAAAGTCATTGCCGATATCCCTGTACTACACTCCTGCGCTACGTGTGTGGCGAATCTAATAGGTCCACTTGATTACTTATGGGAATTTCAGCGGTTAGGATAGGTAGTAGTAGTAAGGTAGGTTACAAGAGCTCTCATCTTAACTTCTCACCTGAGTAACTAATACCACGTCATAATATAACAAACTAATAAAAATCGTTTAATGAATCTGGCGACTTATTTGGGCTGAAAACGCTTTTTGTCAAGAGAGCGTTTCTGGGGAAACTTGTGGGCGCTGCTTACGTACACGTCTTTCTGGGAGCGAAATAAGTCTAATTTGGACTCAATTTTCACCGACACAAAAGGAAAGGTTTATGGACTAGCCGTTTGGTTGTATGGACGATGAGTCACCACCAATGACCGTGGTGGTTACTCTGCTGTAATATGCCGTGCCATATCATAAACAAACACTTTTAAGATTATCGATTATTCTCAATTTACCAAATTTGTAAAGTGGTCGGTTCTCTACTGGCTTTTCTGCGTTTCACCTGCCTGCCTGTCACGCGTTCATCATCGTCACATTACATTTTTGTCTTGAAAAACTTGAAACCTTAAACTCTAAACCACGACATAGGTCAGTCTCTCAACCTACCCGACCATAATAATATTATGAAACAATAATAAAATAATTTTTTCTAAAACCATTCCATTACAAATGTCAGGGGAAAAATTACGTATGCAAAGTTGGTGTAATGGGATTATGGGATACGTAGAAAGAGATGAATAGCCCATAGCAGCCACCCACCTGAGAAAAATGAACGAACATAAAATATAATATCACCTCTTGCCTTTTTAATAGCTCCTCTCAAGCACCTTGTTTTTCCTCTATTTACGTATTATTTAGCAGAAAGAGTGCAGAGAGGTGGAAATCGTTGAACTTGAGGATATATTTACGTCCAAGTTGTAACCTAACTACCATTTTTTACTTCGTTTCAACTCACTTGCCAAAATAAGTCAGTCTTAATTTAATTTTCGTGTAAGAGTAGCAGCACAGCATATCTTAATGAGATATTTGACTTTGCTTTTCGCTTGAGCCAAAAACTAAATAATTTCACTTCCTACGACAAATTTTTTCAAACCCTTTGGGTCCCAAAGAGTACATCGAGTGACAGCACACAAAAATGTGAGCTCTGGTTTTTATTTTGTGAGAGATAATTAATGAGAAGCTCATTAAAGTATGAGGAGGATGATTCACTGTCAATGTCGGTACGTCGCTATTTCTACATACCGACATCCGCTTTAAATTAAACACGCCTAATTACAAATTTTGGGGCTTTCTATAAATAACTTGAGTGTTCATGTGTCACAATTAATTATTTTAATTGATTTAAAACATTTCTTGTTTAATTTTTTTACCTGATGCATTACGTTATTCGTTTCTCCGCATTGTTTCTCCAGCAGATTGTTGAATCCTACAACAGTTGAAGATGATGGAGGTGTCGTTGAGTCATAAGGACTGTTGATGATCCCTCCAATCCCTCCACCACTACCCCCACTACTTCTCCGTTGAAACTGTGCCAGTCTTTCACTAAATATTCCCCCACCGCTGCTATTATTATTTAGCCCACCTTCACTGCCACTTGCACCTCCTCCGGGATCACTATTTTTCTTTGTCAGGAGAGCCTTCCTCGGGAGGAAAGGACTCCCTCCCTTTTTCACTATCGCACCAACAACACTAGCACCTCCCACAGGGGAACCTCTCGGCGGTAATCCTCCGATACTACCGTAATGATTATTCTGACGATGATTATCTTCAGTGGATATTGACCTGGACAGTTCTGTCCCTCGATTAGAAAACAGTTTATTGTTGCGATTATAATTGTTTAAGGTTGGGGGTAAAGAGGACGGTCCTCCGCCTCCCGTTCCGGCTGCAGCACTCAAACTTGCACTACGAATTTCATACAATGTCGGATGTGTTGACGGAAGCAAAATTTCATTCGCATTCAGAATTAAGGAAAATATTTCTCTGATTTATAATCTGGCATTTAAAATAATGTTCGCAAAAACGTTTGCAAAAAAGCCACTTGCGAAATATAAAAAGCAGCCATAAAACTAAATCGCACCTTCTTCTCAATAATGCGCTTTGTGTACATAGCCCCAGTGGCAAGGTAAAATATTTTAAAAGATGCAATCAAGCCAGTCAATCAAGCAGAGAAGAACAAACAGCACCTTACTCTTAAGGGCCTTTACGGATAACCTTCACTTGAACACTTGCTTGCACACGCTAAATACATTTTTCTCAATGTTCTGTTCAGAAAATTGCAATTTATTTTTTAGAAATCAGCAAAATACTGTAGGATCGTCAGCCTCCTTGCTGCTACCAGTCAACTGACATTATTATTAATAGCAGAGGAGCAGCGTATAGAGCAGCGCACTCTCTCAAATACGCTGTTCTGTTCTCAGTGCTACTCCGTCCTTTAGAGTTTCTCGTGAGACGTTGAAGAATAAACTCGCAATATCGCAATTCCTTCGCGTCTCTGTCTGCCTCTGGCATTCCTCTACAAAATTGTACACAGCAAAACTCCCAAAAAACAATTCTAAATACTTTTCTTTCGCTTCATTCATCTCTTTTTGCCTCTCTCTAGTCTGCACACAACTTGGTGTACTGATGTGTCTGACGTGCTTTATTATCGAGTGAAAATGTGCAGTGTTTTTGCCGACTCTCGTGCGAGAATGTAATATGTAGTAAGTTATATATGGAGTAAGTTGTAATGATGATCATGATGAAGATTACAATATGATGATGAGTGTAAATGGAGCTACCAAACCAAGTCAATAGTCAAACCTCGAACAAAATTACTAAGGAAAAATACATGCATACCATCACCACCACAATGTTAACTCTCAACTTGAAAAAGGTAAAAAGGTATAGTAATAATAATAATTCTTGAAAGTTAGTAGTGTGGTAATTTATAGCGCGCACTGCATAATATCTACCTTCTTTCTACACTTTTTTGGTTTTTATAGTATTCCTTGTACATTCCTACATGGTAGATACATACATAGGTATAATGATAATATGCATAGGTAATGATGATGTGATGTTTTTTGGTTTGCCGAATGATACTTCTTCTCAGAGAATGACGACAATGGCATCTCTCTCGCGAAAGATTTTTCTTTATGAAAAATATATAAAAACACAGCAAAAAACGCTGCTTACATTTTTGCATGTGAGCTTTTGCCATTGCAAAAAATGTAATTTTAAAGACAACAACAGCAGTACGAAAACAACAAAAGCAAAACACTGGTACACACACGGTCGCTGGCGGTCCTCGACAACATCATCATCCTCCTAAAGCTATCTGTCGGTCGTTCATTCTATTTTCTGGTAGTCTTCTCTTTAGTCGTTGTCGTGCAATGATAATACTTTAATGACGTTGACGATGGCATTAATGCGATTGTTGTGTGTGTGAGGACGACCATCATTCTGATTGCTTCTCTACTACACACATACATAATATGCGTTTTATCTACCTATAATATCTATCTTATTTAAGTGCATTAGTTACACTACCTACCTTACAACTTGTAAAAGTTTTAAGAATAAAAAGGAAATGAGAGGAAGGCAATGAATGAATGATATGATGACTCGCTCTTCTAAATCAACAAGTCAAGTTAACTCTTGTAAAAAAACTCTTTGTGTTAAACATAAGGAGCAATATATGATATGCAGTAGCTCTAAAAATCTGAACAATGACAGGACAAAGTCACTTTGCTTGCCATCATCCTTTTTATCAAATCATTCACTCACTCAACTCAACAATCTATCTTCCCATCTAAATCCACCACTACACTTTATATATTTCTCTCTAGAAGTAGAAATAATAATAATGCTATGTGCTCCTCTCTAGTGTCTAGAGAGAGAGGTTTTTACATGGTGGTATGGTGGTGGCGATGATGATGGTGGTGGTGTCCTTATCATCACGAGCTGGTAGCACTCTGGCAATTTCAACGGTACAGGCATTTTGCATTGAGAATATTATAATAATAAAAGGGTTTTAAAGGGACGACTCTATACTTTACGGGACGATGATGATAAACCAAGAAAAAGCCGCTATGTGGTATATCGTATCTACTCCAAATATCACGATTCACTCAAGATCACCATTATCATCATTCTCCTTGTCTTTTAGCAAAAAAGGAAGATTGTGATTGTGAGTATGTTGGGCTGAGAGAGGAAAGTACGAAGAAGAAATTTGAAAGGAGGAGGGAATGAGGAACGAACCGCAACATTTTCTTGTTGAGTACGTATAAGTAGACTTTTAAAGCCTTTTTGCAGTGTAACGATTATTCTGCTCTTATTCATCTTGACTCTCGACGCTAATATTATAGAGTTCTGTAATATAATGTAGTGCAAATATATAGTCTATTATTATGTAGGAGAGGGATGTATTATGCGATTTAAAAGATTTAAAAGAAAACCGCAAAGCGGAAAAGTGAGTCGAGCCAAGTGAGTCAACGAACAAATGTGCTATATGCCATGATCATAATATTACCGTAAAACTGCTTGTGTATTTCTGCTTTGCACTTTTAAACTTTTGCCTCTTATGGTTTGTATGATTTCAATAAAACTTAAATCGACAAATTAACCACTGTTATAGTTCTACTGATCCTTAACGAAATTGAACTATTGAGAAAAACAACGGCACTAACGCCAAAAAACTCAACACATTGATCCTTTTTCTCGTTCATAAAATAATAGGGAATTAATGTCTACTGCAGTCCATCATCGATATTCTGCTCCCGCCTAATGGATCAACCCATTATGTAATTTGTAACATGTCTCACCATAATACCCATGTAATATCCTATCTATTTATTATCAAGTTTACCCCTCCTCTGTACATATTTGCATTTTTTCTACATCCGTTTTAGATCTCCATACATATTTCCTAGCGCTGTTGTCGAGTACATAGCAGAGCATCATGCAGCGACACCGACACCATTTATTACTACAATTTTATTTTCCCCTAGTTTCCCATTTGCAATGTAAATGGGTAGGTAATTTAATGATTAAATGTTTGTAGGAATTATATCATCATGTTGACGTGGATGTTACTTCCTATGCGTGTATTTCTATATATTATGTACATAGATGACGGGATAAATAAATATGGGATGCGGTGGTGACGGTGTGACACGGCGGCACGACAGCAACGGAAGCACATTTTTTAACCTGCTCAGCAGTACTATTCAAGTATGTTATATAAATGTAGGGGAATTTTAATGTAGGCCATTTCGCTGGCTGGCTTTGTATACTGCCCTGCTGAAAACTACTGCAGTACATTAATGTACAGGGAAATTAATGTTTAAAATTAATTCACAGGAGAGATCATGCTCGCGATAATAGCAATACTGCTGCACTGAAACTTATGTGTATTCGCAATAATGTAGCAAGTGTATTCACTTCCTTTGAAAATAAACAGAGATAATTTCTCTTATGAATTCAGTACAGGGCAGATAGATAGGTATGTAGGCATTTTGCATGTGGCAAGTTGTGTGTAAAAAACGCATGGCTGGTTATAAAGGACCTTTAAAAAATGCGAGTGAGGTCTGAGCTGAGGTGGTGAATCATAAATGCTGGGAGTTTTGGGAGAAGAATGGGAGAGTCGAGTGGTGGTGGCTTGGTTCGTGGTAAAAAAATAATGTGCTGTTATTCAAGAGGAACAATGACGTATAAGCTATTTTGCACATATGCACATCAGCGAAAAAGTTTTAACGTAAAGTTTTAAATGATGATGACTACTGCTGCGATTGGGATTGCATTTTTATTGCATCTGATTCACTCACTTTCAGACAGTCAGGGCCACACACAAGCGCAGCAGCGCCGCTGCTGCAGCGGCCTGGCTTATATACTCTACTATTCCACATTGCAGATGGAAAGATGAAGAATAATATGCTAAATACAGAGAGTGTAATCCCGCAAGTGAGATTAAATTTAATTGGAAAAGCCGGAATTGCTTAGAGAACATCACATCTTTTTAATTTATATACTGGCTTCCCCTTTTCGCAGTCTCATGTGAAGTTTAATGGGAAATAAATATGTAAATTGGATTGAACAAGGAGAATAAAGATTGTGTATTTTCTACAAAAAATAGAATAGTGGAGTAGAAGAAGTTTTTAGTGAAGCTGATGCTGGCACAGAGATGAATAAAACAGAAACTGTTGCCAGTAGAGAGCTGCACACAAGTTTTGTTGTTTGTGTTTGGCTTCGGTTTCACATGGGCTTGGACTTTTCAAACAAATTTGCATGGCAAATGAAATGACGATAATGCAGCCTGGGCACCACAAAATAAGATGAAAGAGAAGATCAGTAGAAATATATTTCTGTGTTATCTCATCTCCTTCTCCCTATGCCTTTCAACTTGATTGGGTCCATTCATTCCTTTTTCTCTAGTTCATCATCTCTTCTTACAAGATTTAGTAACATAGGAAACTTTTCCCCCTTATTTTTAGCAATACTACACAGAGATAACAAGAGAGAGGAAGACAAGAGAATAATAATATTTTTATGACGATCCTATCAAAAACGCAGTTTGTAATCATAACAACACAGAGAACCACCGCTGCAGTCATAATAATAATAATCTTTTCAGAGAGCTAAATTTAAAATTACATATAGCATTTCTTCTTCTGTTGATGAAGTTGACGGTTATCTCTTATCATGTAGTTTCTTCTCTTAAATTTATACTTTAAGCATTCTCCTTCCCAACTTACTATCGTCATCATCCTCTACACTACTGCATTGGCGTCACTGCAATCATAGTAACATCATTGTAGTAACAAAAATAGCAAAAATTTGATCTTTATGGCGTTTTGCATTTTATATGCCTGCTTCTTTGAAAGCTCTTTACTCATAGCATTCAAAAAAGACAGCCATCCACAATTACATTCTGACAATTTTTCTCTCCATTTTTATTATCATTATTATGACAATGTTTATATTTATTTTTGATGTGTGTGTGGGTATATGTGTCATTTTGAATAAAAGGGAATTCCTTAGAGTACTTATTGCGTATTATTTTCAACTTTGAGAGCCTGTCTGCCTGTCTCTTGTGTCCATGTCCCTGTATCCTTCTTAACTGACTTGAGTATGTGCATGGCTACAACCAATTTATTCTGTTCCCTTTAAAAATCCATCAATGGAATGAGAAACAGCAACAAAGAGAGTTCGCATGAATAATGGAATTAAAAGGACATTATGTTTTCTCTAAATATATTTTCTTGGCTAATAACAGATAATACGACTTGTCGTTGTTAATGCCGGAAATGAAACGACTTTTAATAGTGCAAATGCTGTTGTTTTGTCGGTTGTTGGATAACACTTAAAATATTGATAAATGTAATGCTCCTGTCCTGCGCGATATTACTAACGTCATAGAACATTATAGACATAAATATTACGTGTTATATTTTGATGGACGTTCACGGATGGAATAAAAGTTTATTTGATTAGAGAGAGAAAAAATATTGCAGGGTTTTATCAGAGATGACTTTTTTGACAACTGCTGTTTGGTCTACAATTCGTTTTGCTGCCGCAGCAATAGCAGTGGTTGTAGTAGTGGTTTTATTATTAACCCTTTCATTTTGCTGCTGCATTAGTAGTGTTGTACTTGTTCGTAATGAGGGGAGATAGTGTAGAACTTGTAATACGATTGTGTGGCATGATGGCGAATGGCGATCATCAACCAAGAGAAAAAAATACAAGTCAGCAATAAATTACACACTGCGACTCTAACAACAACGGCCAGCGTCAGAAATAAAAGTAGTTCACTACTCGCGTCTATCTCATCTCATCTCTTCTGCTCACAGAGATAATGATAATGATGATTGGTAGATGACAAAAAGTTATCTCGTTAGTTAAACATATTATTGTGTGGCTATGCTATTTTGTGGCGCTATGGTTTGCTCGTGACATTTTTTGATGATGTACAGCTGTGATGTACCATGTACCCAATTTTAGAATGCCTAATTCTAACAAGCTATTATGTAGTAGAGAAAATTCTATAACTTTAAAACTCTTTCTTTGCTTTATAATTTAAATATTAGATGTGTAGTCAGTGTGTTGAGTAGATTTTTTATGATTTTATTTATGTATACCTTGTTCCATTTTTTCTAAATGCTTAAAACCTGAAATTGTGATTTGTGGTGCTTTTGTAATAACATTCTAGTAAGGTTTTACTGCAAATCTTCTTTCTAGAGAATGAACGAGTTGAAACTCTGAGGAAACCAAGGCACGCGTGTGTGCGCTGCACTTTCTTTCGCAATCCACGTGTCTTTTGTCATTTTGAAATGCCCAAGTAATTTTGAACGGTTCCCTGCTAATCACCATGGTGATGGGGATGAAGAAAGGGAGTTAAGCTAATTAGTCATTCATGAGCACTCATTCGAAAGATGACCGAGTGTTTCTTCATTTGAAAATTAGTTACATAGATAGGTAATTAAAGTAAGACTGACTTTTTACCTGCTTGTAAGAAACCATAATAGGAAATTATCAGCAGCAGCAGAGTGTTCACTTTACCACAGATTTATTTGCCTGATCAGAAACTATAAGCAGCAGAAACTATTATCTAATTTCCGTTGCATTTTATCACAGCAGTTATTTTGCTTTTATCGAAAGAACATAATTTTCTATGCCGAGAGATTAAATGGGAATTTATAAGAAGGCAGTTTTGTTTAGGATTACACGTGTATGCAATTACTTTTAAAGCATAGCTAATCAATATCCGTGTTTAATCAACCAACTGCTCTGTTGGAAATAAGAGAAGGTGTGAAATGTGAAAGTAGCTTTTGTTATGATTAGTTATCATTATGTAAACAGCGAACTCAACTAATTTGTATTTGTAATTGAGATTCGTCAAATAAATAATAAAAAGGGGATATTATGTGAGTCTTCTTCCGCCCACGCATTCTTCATTGTAGATATTGAATATCAACTTAAATCTTGACTTGACTGCAACTATTGTTGCGAAATCAACACCAACACCCTGTTTGTTTGTCAGGAAAGATGGTTAAGGTGTTTGGTTCTGTTGCCATTTTAAAGATCAGATCATTGCAACAAATTCATATGCCTTCCTTCACCTGCCACATCCACAATCAATCCATTCCACCACCAAAGAAACATTTCACCCACTTGGCTTGATTTTTTTGCTCACTTGATTGATTGACTCGAGCTCAGAGAGTCAAAGGAAACCGTGTCGAATCCAATGAACTGGGAAGGAAATAATATTTCCTTCCTCTCTAAACCCTTTCACAATCTCTCTACCCTTTTTATTATTCCTGTTCAATCATCCAATGAAATGAATCATCGTGGGAGATTAAACTGTGAATTTTGATAAATGATGAGCTTTTGCCAAAAATAAATGAGTTCTTTTATGATCATACAAATCAGACCCACTTTTTTATACAAAAGCACATGAAGCATAATCGGTATATACTTTTTTACACTTCCTTTCCTTTCCAGCTGCCAAATACTTAACAAAGTTTATAGACAAGCTGACGACGATTTTGCTGATTTCTTTTTCAAAGAAATAAAACCTTCTGCACTTTTCCACCAACTTCACTTTATTTACAGGGATCAGATGTCAAAAGCGATAAACCAAAAACGATTTTCTTTCAGAGGAAAATCATGACAAGTTTTATCTGCTTCTGCTGCTGGAGTTATAGAGAGAACTCGGAGGAAAGCGTTAAGAAATCTCTGAGAATCTTATGCAATTTGCAGTGCAGCATACAAGAGCAATTCTTGTTGAATTACCAAAGAACAAAGTCGTTCGTTATATCGTTGCGAAAGTAGACAAGGGGAATGATCAAGACACGTGAAAAAACACACAGTGTGATAGAGTGAAACGGGAAAAACGAAAGTGGTAATCAGCACAGAGCACTTTTCCAAGTGATGATCCTGATCATCTCTCTAGTCGAAACCTGTCTACTGTCTCAATCTCTACCACGAAATAGGACACACGAACGAACGAGTGCTAAAAAATCAGAACATGGAAGCATGTGAGGAAAGCATCATCAACATCAGCAGTAGAAAAAAGGTTAAAGCATATGAAAGTAAGTTGTATGTAAGCAGGCATGCAGGCAGCAGCAGGCGTTAATGTTAACGTAATAATAAAAGAAAGGAGAAGGAGGAAATAGAGTTATCTCCTTTCCTTCCATTTTCTATAATAATAATATACTCTGTTGCTCTAGCTTGTATGAAATGGATATCATAGCCAAAACGGAGCACGTCCAAGTTGGAAACTGTTTCCGGGTGATCCCCACACAGTCTTCGGTTGTTCACGAACGTCTGTAAAGTAAACATACAGAAAGAGGGAGATAATGATTATATGCACAGAAAACACACGCTCATGACATACATAACTTAAAGGATTGTATATGTGTTATAGGATCTTATATTATTTGGGCAAGAGATCACGATGCCCTCGGCTGCCGTTGCCGTGAAATATTGCAAAGTTGCCGAGAAAAATGTGTACACTTGACGGACGGGCTATTAAAAAACTGAAAGAAAAAGTGTTATGTAAGCTATACATATGCTGTGTTGCATTGTTGGCAGAAAGGAAAGAAAAATCAAGTTTGAAAGCTGTTGGTGGGGCCACTTAACATTTTACTCGCCTCTTCTCTGCAATTCTGCAATGCAAACAGTGGAGAAGATTGGATAGAGGTTTTTTCCAACACCCACGTCATTTATTTCCTTTTTTCTTTTATATTCCCCTTTGAGCAATGCGCATTATTTTTTTTATTTTCGTTACACTACACTACTTACCATTGTCCAGCACTGCTGGTAAAATATTTCTTTGATGATGAAGGGGTTAACAATATATTATGTGTGTATAAAATAAGAAGAAAAACAATCATAATCTGTGTCTGGTTGCCCAACAAAAGTCACTCGTGGAACTTCTCTCTCAAGACTAAAAAAACTAATTTTGCCAAGAATGCAGCAGCAGTAGTAGAATAAAAAGCTCTGTTTCCGCTGCATTAACCCCTTCACTTCTATTTCCATTATTATTTGTTCTATTCCTCCTCTTGCCACTTTTTCTT
The DNA here is from genome assembly GCA_027743765.1 of Coecobrya sp. COE2. NCBI lineage: Eukaryota > Metazoa > Arthropoda > Collembola > Entomobryomorpha > Entomobryidae > Coecobrya > Coecobrya sp. COE2. The sequence goes on along the minus strand of JAHZMV010005072.1, from coordinate 16,090 downwards.
TCTTTTCCGGCATATTTTCCTCTACAACTATTCGGTATGATGATTGCGGAAAGGAAATGGGGAAAAATGGAGGAAATTGCAATTGGATAGAGAAGGAGTCCGTCAGACAGAACAGAAATAGCAACTCATGCATGGCAATGTGCACTTCTATTACAAAACTGTATACTGTCCAATTTGTTCTAGCCTGCCGGACAACTAAAGCCGGAGAGAACCCGAGAATGTACCCGAAATAATGCTACTTTCACAGAAAAGCTACTTAAAAAAGAAACTCTTGTAAAACTCCTCTCCTCTACCGTTTTCCCCACGGCATAAGAAAAAAAACTTTTTATATTCATAAACCCACTCTACTTTCGGATTCTTCTTCTGGGAAAAATGCAGAAAAAATTCAATTCAACAAAATACCTAAAAGCATATAATTTTTTTTATCGTGGATGGCCTGAATAAAATATTTTCCGTATCAAATTTCCCCAATCTGTGTACAAAAAATGACTACCTATCTTTCTCTTCATGAATATCCTTCCTTGTTTTTTGTCTTGCTTCACATTTCCCATGCATGTCGGTAGGTGTCAAAGTCATGAAGAAACACGGAAAAGAGTTGATGCGGAAGCGTAACGAGAAGGGTATGTCGAACAAACACATTAAGAAAGATAGATACACGGGAAAAGAAGACACGACATTCTTGAAATTTTGAACTGCTACTTATTTCCCTGCTCCACTCATTTCTAAACACCAGCCAACGGCAGTAAATTACACGCGTAAAAGATATGTAGTTTTGAAAAGCCATTTTCCAGACAGTGAAACAGCGTTAATGGCTTGAGAGCGGAGAAAAAGAGGAAGGAAAAAACTATGTAGCAAAATAATTACGTGGTGAAAAACTACACTCTGCTACATTCTCTTTCTATTCTACTCATATGGCTCACATTTTTTTCGGGAGTTCGGTGTTGTAAAAGTGAATGGAGCGATAATGGTTTTGAAAAGGAGATAGAAAAAAAGAGAAGAAAAAGAAAATAATGTCGGCGGTTGACAAGACGTACCCCATTTGTTGTGTTCAGGTCTCTAACCGTAAAGCAATTAGATGCGGGTTCGAAGGCCAGTACAGCATGCCGCTTTTCCACGGGTGCACTTGCAGTAGCAGGAGTCTAGAAAAAAAAACAGTCAAAAGAAATAAACATTTTTAGATTTTTTCCTTTACTAGAAAAAACTTCCACAAACGGTGATGATCAAGGTAATTAGTGTCGAAGAAAACAATGAAAATGACAAAATGATAGAGGAAAAAATATTTTACTAGATTCTTTTTCTCTCCCATTCCACCTGCTCCTTCCCCACTGTATCCCCCTCCCCCACTCTCAGAAACACTCATAATGTTATTATTATGGCTATTATTATTCGCTTTTGAATCTGAAGCAGATCCCTTTTCGAGAAACTTTAGTCTTTGTGCGACAATGTTTTTTGGGATGACTGAAGCAATCTCCTGGAGAAATTCCTCCTCTGCAGGCACCGTGCTCGAGGAGCTATCAGTGCGTCTGCGCAAAAACTCTGGGAGACCAGCCGCGTTTAACACGTTGGATGCCTCGGTCCAAGCCATGATGACGATTAATGATAATTATTATTAATATGTTGATTAATTTATTTGCAGGCATTTATTAATATGCTGCAAGTGCAAAATTGTTTGTTTGCTTTTCCCTATTTTGTCAATGTCAAGCCATATAGGGAATAAACTAGAATGGCAATAATTTTATGGCCACTCAGCACACCAGATTCACTCTCCACATCACACTCTGTCACGGTCAACACAATAGGCTATTTGAGCTGCTTAATGAGTGATGGTGACAAGACGACATTTGAATTGGACTAAAAAATTATTATGGAAGCTCTGACAATAATTTTGGAGTTTTGAATCTCACAGGCGATTGTTGCACCTGTTCCAAGAATAGATGAAAATGCACAAGAAATATCTAAATTTGGTGGCATGTGAGGCTGCAAGGGACACTTGTAATATATTTCACATGCACATGGACACACATACGTACAAATTTATGGGCTGTTGTTGGAGTAATTTTCACACACTAATTTGCATAAAATAGAAGCACACGACAAGAGAGAGATGCTTATTAATTATTAGCACCTGCTGGCGTCAGCCAGGTAACTGTTGAAGCGAATGAGCGAGAGAGAGTGAGAGAGAGGAGAACAATACTAAATTTACAACGGCTGCTGCTGGTCAATTTAGGGATATTTTAAAAAGTTGTGTACTAATTATACTGCATATTATTATGAAACCATCCCTACACACTGAACTATTTAACTTGTATGTTGTGTAGTAAAGTGTAAAATAATATGCAATATAATATGTAGTTAAAGAGAAAAGAACAATGGCTGTATAGGTACTATTATAGATCCTGCTCACTGGCGATAATGATATTATTACTTTATTTGATTGAGATGAACATGTGAATTGGACGCAATAAGAACATGAAATGAAAGGGTTGAGTGCATAATGCAATACAACAACAACAGCAGCAGCAGAGAAGATCATGTAATCTGTATCATCATCATCATGATCATTATTATCATCTTCTCATATTCTTCTTGTTCTTCTGAAAAAGAAAAATATCTGTCAAATTTGAGTGGGCATGAGCAAGGTTAAACTCTACAACTCCACCAGCGCACGTTTTGCAATGAATAAGTTTAATAGCCAAAAACAGCTAAGCCCTGAAATAATAATAGAGGAGAATACAGTATGGGCATCATCAGTAAGATAAGCATAATCTGCGAAGATGACGATGGACACCAACACTAGTATGATAGCTGTGGTGTTGCATTTGGCAGTGGACAAGTTCAAGCGAAGAGGATAATCACCAGCGACCAAAGAGAAGAGAAGCAGGCGTGTGTGCCGAATATGGAATTCGATATGACGCTGACAACGCAGATGTTTAAAAACCAGCTAATTTCGCTGATGCGCCAAGAAAAAAATCTTGTAGGCCTTTACAACACTGCTTTTGGATTATGTGAATGGGAACAATAGAGCATTAATATTACATATTGCTTTATTATTATTATAGGATAATAGATTGATATAGATAACTGTAAAGTGTCCAACTTGAAGAACTGTACAATTTAAAATTTAGATGCAACAGCAGTTCATAATTTTACATACGTACACCCATTTAGGTTTAATAGTTGAAACATGACGTATTTCAGTTTTTTATAGTATCAAAAGCTATCAAAGTTAAATAAATAGATTTTTGTTACCAATTTTAGCCAACAAGTCAGAGTACCGTAATGATATGATGATGATGAGCGGGCACACAACAGGTAATTAAATTGGTTTTCATTGAAACCATATTTATCAACGTCATCATCGTCGACAGAGTTTAGTAGTTTAGAGGTCACAAGGAGCAGGTGGAAAAATTATTATGATTATGGCTACGCTACAAAGGCTAAACCTACACACAATCGCTTCAGAAAGCAGCGTCACAGCAGCAGCATCAAAACGCCAACACCGTCAAAAAATCAAACGTTTCATTTGAGTCGTCAGTAACATCATCATTATTAAATCAATCATAATAATAGAATATTGTAGTATTTTAAATATTTCTTTTATTATTTATTACGCTGTTTGTGCAAGTCAAAGTCATGTTATTGAGTTTTACACGCTGACCATTACGGTCAATATAAAGGACAATACAAGAGTCTTGTAACAAGACGCAAAAAGAATTGTATCCTCCACCCACCCCCGCAATGACATTGCATCATAACAAGCTGACCAGGAACAAAAACGCTGTTCACTTCTTCTTCACTTCCTCTACCTTCAACTTCCAATTAAATTCTTAAAATACCCCCACTGACCATTGCTATCCTCGTCACGCATACGGATATCCAGCCGCCATCCACTAAACCCATTTACTCCCAATTATCATTATCGTCAACTGAGATTCACACCACTTATTTTTCCAATTTCCCTATCATTCCTATCTCATTACTCCTTATCTATTTTTCGTGAGATTGATAGCCATGCCATGCATTTTTCCTCCTTCTCACTTCATATGCGTCTTTAAAATCAAATGGATTTCTTGACCTTCCGCTTCCAAAATTGTATTGGCCCACCTGAAAAATATTACTGAGCAAAGAGAGAGAGAGAGGAGGTGTTTAAAACGTAATATATCTTTCTACTTTATTTTCTCGTGCTGTTCGCTTCATTTGAAACGTGACTCATTTCATTTCTCTCTCTCTCTCTCTCAGCTCTCTCTTGTTTACTGGTCCGCCAAACATGATACGAATAGGTAGTTAGGGAGAAAAGACATAAAATTTAAATATTATTGCGCTTTTAGACTATTTCTTCTTGGTTCCCACCACCACACAGCCCGTTTTCTACTTACATGGCCAAATGGTGATCCCATATAATCCCACCGCCATGCTATGCATAAAACAAAATGATAAACTTGCTTAGAAAATATATATTTTTATGCAATCATAATAGCCACCATAAAATACCTATCCTGTTTAACACTCGCATAAGCCTTTACCATAATAATGATAATAATTTTTAAGTAGCCATAAAAATACAAATGGTGGTGCTCTATGAGCTTTTCCGAGAGAGATACAAAATAATATTTTGGTACAAGTCAGCAACTGGCGCCATTTACTACCTATACCTGCATGCATAGTCCTACAAACCAAATTGTAAAACATTGCAGTTTTTAGCAAGGAAACCAGATGAGACCAGAAAACGGCCAAATATATTATGTATGTATATTATATTTTGGCGGATTTCTCCTGCTGATATACATAGTTAACCCTTTCTATTTTGTCTGCTAACTGAACCACTGAGCTAATGGCTATCAAAGTAAAATGAAATGCCCAAAAAATTACATATGTGCACCATAGTCCACGCTCGTTTAGCTGAGTTATATTTCAAGAGCTCATTTTAGTTTGACTTACGACTTGTTTGCGACCCTCACATTTCACTGTTTGCTTACTCTTCTCATTTGTTCATGGTCATTTCTACGCGAAGCGACCAATTCAGCGAAACAAATAAAATATTGTAAATATACAAAATGTCTTTTACTTTTTTGGACAACTCTCCATTGTTTGTTACATCGAGTCGACGCATTATCGTAAAAAGAATACGTTTGTTTTGTTTCTACCCTGTCATGATCCAATATAACTGAATGAAATTGGCCAAGCTGTTACGTATGACGATGTGCTGTAATGTTCCGTTCATTCACGATTTTCATTACACTTATTTACCTTCGCTTTATTGCTTATCGAATTGTATATGTACGCGGCATTGCGCTTTGTTAAGCAAAGAAAAATATTTTGTAATGCAGTTATTTCGCTGACATTCAAATTAGCCGTATGCGTGGTTTTTACAGTGGTAAGAGAGAATGACCATTTTTTGGCTATCATCTCCTCACGTGATTAAGATTTAGAATGATGATGATCCTGAACAGGAAGATGAATGTATTTGGTGAAGATAAGGTGCGGCAGCAATGGATGGGTGGCTCTCTATACATGCATGCCTAGGCACATTAAATAATAATATTATGGTGCTGGTGACCAAAGACCAAAATGACCATTTTTATCTATAGCCAGTGTCAGTGTCCATTTCACATGCCGTTAAAATACTTAAATACCACATTTTTATGCTTCCTTTTTAATTTGATGACGATGTTTCTTCTAAAAAATATGTAGTGATAATCACAAAATGGGTTATAGTGTTATAGCCTGTTATCATTATGCTTATCTATCATTACAATCATCATGATAATCAGAAAGTGTATCCTTTCTTTCTTTTTGGTGGTGGTGGCGCGCCTATGTCACGCAGCGAGAAGTCACAGTTTAGCTAACTGCTCGTTTTGTAGTTGCTCCTGTCATAAGAATAATAATTACGCTACGATGATGATGATTCATATAATATTGGTAGATGATGATGATGGCAAATGCGATAGGCGATGGGCAAGCAAGGAGGAGTACATTAAAAATAGGGGAGGCTAACGGTGTACTACATGTTTTATTTTTACAGAATATCTTTTCGTCTTCGTGCAAAAAAAAAGAAGAAAGCAACATCTTTATGAACAGCGTGTTTGAAAAAACTGTTATGATTTTTATCAGAAACATATTTTTACCGCTGATGCTGCTACCTCGTACGCCTAAAGGTCTCCCAAGAGAGAGATTTGAAACAGACAACTGTTTTTTATAGAAACCGTGTCAAGGTTTCTGCTACACATTTTTTCAGATGATGGTTTTTCGAAAGAAATATGTAAAAAAAAATCGAAGAACGCAAGGCGAAGTATAGTCCATGTTATAAAACGGTTGGATTTGGTGTGCGATGCTCGCTGCATTGAAAAATTATAAAGTTTATAATAACCTACGATTGCGAAAAATTCTAGCTTATTCCTGGGCAAAATAGATAAATGGAAAGGATCAGATCAGATAGACGAACAAGACGAGATGATAAGTCAAGCAGCGAGCCAAAAAGCCTAATGTTATTGAAAGATGAGATGTGAAACAAGAATTTCCTTCTCCCTCTTCTCATCCTTGTACTGCGATTCTATTTTGCTTTTTTGCTGGTTTTGCACAAAAATATATAACACGGACACATGTTAAAGAAAATGTTAGTTGAGTTGTTTCTTGAAGAAATGGAGGATGAAATGAAAAGGAGATAAGAATACTAGAATACTCCTCTCAACATGATCACGATCATGGTACAGTTTTGTTGAAATGTGTGCGGTGGTGTTGATGTTGTGTATATGTAAACCAAACCAAAAAATCTTTGATCATGTACACTTTTCATCATTTCATCCTCAAGATTCATTTGGAAGGTTGCCATCATCATAATAATGTACTACAAATGCACGTTCTCTAATTCTTATTGACTTTGATAGAATCCGACATCCATAAAAATCCACACAAGATACAAAACATGGTAGCAACGCTTTTTAAGACAAGATGGATCAACATATTTTGTAGACGTCAAAAATATTTTGAGATTGAGACGTCTTTAGCTCTACGTACGTACTAGAAATTTTTATTATGGCAAAATATTATTAGAGTTGCTGAAGGCTCAAGAGCACTACTGCGAATATCCCAGTTCAAGGATACAAAAACATTATTTAACAAGACAGCTGCTGAATTTGCAACGTCTTGGAAAAATCACATTTAAAAGAGATCAATGTTGTGGTATACCATGCCTTATTGGCTGAAGTAATGGAAAGCTTAATTGAAAAAAATACAAGATTGGAACATGAAATGTCATTTGAAGAGCAGCAGCAGAAGAAGAAGAGGAAGAACAGTAAAATGTGAAAGGTTCCAAAGCAGAAAGAAAAATAGGTTTCGTGACGCTTGACTTAACGAAGATAACGCATTTTTCTCAAGTCGTATCATTCATAAGGATTTTTTGAGAGTATGCATGCTTTCTTATCTGGGATTAAGCTATATGCTCCATTGACGCCAGTGACATTTTAATACCATATCATTCCAGCTATTTTTGTTAATGATGTCATGATAATTAATTAGGGAAATGCAAACAGTTTCTGGTGACATGTCCACAAGGTGACCATCCGTCCCGATTTTCCCGGGATTGTCCCGGTTTTTCGACCCAGACCCCCCTAAATTTCTTCACAAAAACGCTATAAAATTGTGAAAATTAGGGTTTTACGTGTAATGTCCCGGGTTGGGGTTCGGAAAAAATGGTCACTTTGCATGTCCAATAATCTGTAATCTATTTTCCTAATGGTGAATGGATGGGATGTGTAAGTATATATGTAACTGTGTGTTTAACTGTTGAAAATTAACTGCGTTTTATCTTTTGGATACAACTTACTTGATTGTGCGAGTATGGTTGCGGCGGTTGATGTAAAAATCTAATATCACATTCGCTTCCACTTCCAACCAAAATCGGCTTTTGGGTTGATAATCGAAATGAGATTGTGCCTTGGCTTTGAAATAAAAACCATTGGATTAGTTGCTCATTCTCGTCGTTATCCTGGTGCTGATGATGCCCATAATAATTATTCCAGGAAGAAGCTCCTATGGAAGAACTGGATTGTGGTCTCTGCTGCTGCTGGTGACGATAAAGATTGTGATTGTTTGGGGGAAGTGGAGAATAAAGCTCAAAGTCTAAACTGGCTGATCTGCCATGATTCTTTTGCTCCTCCTCATTTTGTTTTCTTGATGAATTGTCATGATCAAGGTGACCGCTGGGAGTGTAGGAGCGATGAAACATGCTGCCAGTGTCATGTAGTGATTACCTCAGTTTTACAGACGACACAAAATGTTCTTTTGACATTCATTCATCTGCAAAAAAGTGTATTGACATTGGCACAAAAGGGTTGTGAAATTCTCTGAAAAACCAAAGAAATTAAAGCGCATCGCATCATTATTATGCTTGTTTGTTTGTTATGGAATAATGGTAGCTTTTAAAGCAATTAGACATGGAAGCGCTCAATTTGGCGTTTTTGTAAAAGGAGAAATATTTTGTTTTTAGTCATTAGCCTTGAACATGAACTCGATGTATGAATGAATGAACGAATGAAAGGGTACAAATTTGGAATTAGTTTTTTAGAAAAATAAGGTACAAGGTGCATACATGCAATAATCTGTAATTGGTTATTTTGACAAAAAAGCAAAAAAAGAAAATAAGCAGATAAAAAATTTGTGTGATGATAACTTTTATATATAATTGAGTGGTTCACTTATTGAAAATTGGCTATCTATTAGCAGCGGAGTGTATACCTGGTAATTATACACCTTTGCAAAAATTATAATAATAATAGGAGCACGTATCGCGATTTGATAGGAGTATCATGTATGTAGTTACATTTTGCCTTATATGGTTTGTATTCACCTATGATCATTTATAGAAGCTTGCTAAAACCTAAAACAATAGCTCCATATTTGGCTGATGAACGACGTGTTACATGTTTCTGCAGATGTGGTCAGTACAGCAGTGCAAAAATGAGAAACAGGATAAATCCGTGAATAGGTTTTTTGGCAGCGACAATAATGGCAGGTAAAAAGATGGGTTCGTCGATTGAGCATTCCATGAATGACGGTCATTATCGAACACACGAGATTAAACGTTTCTCGAAATAATGACAAGCACATTTTAATTAATTGGTTATGGAATGGATGCATAAAAAGATAGCAATGGCGCTCATTATAATATGCAGGCATGCATGCACACTGAACCATGTTTTTCAATTAATTAAACATGTATATCTAAAAGTTGATCAATATAATAATGGATCCTAGACTCCAAACACAACCTAATAAACCGTGGGAAAAGGTGCCTCTGGACTCTTTGTCGTCTCGCGTCCTCCCAATTTCCATTATCATTGACATTAGCATTCCAACTTTCTGGAATGTTTTTAAAAGCCGAAGAAAGAAAGTAACAAAATAATTTTGTCAATAATTCCTTGACCATTTTACCTTTCGTGTTCACATACGAGTTAACAGAGAGGCACGACAAACAGCACACGCGTATCCTGTTTCTCGAGGCAGAGCGTATTGAAAATGATGAGTATTATTTTTCTCACAAAAACTAAAGTACAAGATACAATGGTCACCATTATCATCGCCGTCGTAATATATAATTATTTATAGATGGACATCAACAAAGTGAGCAGAGGAGAAATGGGCAATACGTTTCCTCCAGCCATTTTGTACACATTTAGGAGAAAGTTTATGACTCTTCTTCAAATGCATTAGCATTTTATCGTGGGTGCTGGGTCATCACATCATCATCCTACTAAATTGGACGAAAAATGAATTTTGTTTCCTTTGGTCAATTGGGCATGGAAAGTGGCAAGATGGATGGACACGGAAGGAAAGAACTATAGGTGATTTTTGTCGGGGATACCAGTTGACTGGTACAGACAGAGAAAATTACTGGGTGATGTGATGACACCTGGTCATGCACCAATAAATGCGTGGATATGTATGGTCTCATGAAAATTATACATCTATATCATCGGTTTTGGGTATGCAAATGTACATTTTATTGTCATTGCAAAGCAAACTATTTTCACGGCTCATCATCGCATAACCCTTTTTTAAACAAACAAGATTATTACATGCCACGAGATATAGATTGTAAGAAGAAGCAACCATTTATCTCGCGTCCATTTATTTTCCCCGTAGACAGTGTTATTTTTTCAGGGAAATGATGGCCGTATAAAAAGCGAAGGGAGTGAGGGTCCGGGCCTCTACTAAAATTTTGTCAGTTGACGGGTTGTCGGATGAGCCATGTAGAAAAATGTAGAGAAAGCTGTTTCCTTCTTTTTTCTTTCACGATTTAGAAAATTAGGAAAGGAAACGGAAATAGAATAAGTCATGAGGAATCATCCAAGTTCGCCGGAAACGCCGAGCAAAGCTGGAAGTCTTGGCAGTCGAGGATCATTCTCGGGCCTTTCCTCAAAATCAGTCAGATTTCGATTTCCCTTCAAACAAAAGTCTCCCGTGGGACTCTCCAGGAGTCAGACAATTAGTACGGATAGTCCTTCTGGAGGCTATGGGAGTGGAGGAAGTGTAGGAGGGGGATTTTTAGGATTGAGGAAACATTTCAAGGCGAGCAGTGCGGCACAAGGGGTCATGCAAGGCAGGTAGGTAGAAAACATTTATTTCTTTTTGCAAAAAAAAAAAACAATAAAAATATGCAAAAATATATATTTTCACAATCACAATAATAACAGGTTATCAAATTTTTGATAGTGTAGCAATGTAATTTACAGCAGCCGTGGTGGTGATAACAATTGTCGTCATTTTTACCATTTTAGAAAGTTGCACGGGGAGTAGTGTAGAGATTATCAATTTATCATGCGTAACATCTTATCAAGGGAAGATAAAGTCAAAAGTAGTAAAATCACAGCACTTCAAGTCAATTACCACACGTTTTTCTCTTATCTTGAGTTATGCATGCAGAGTCAAAAGATCTAGTTTTGACTCTCTCAGGAGAGATGAATGAGAGGGAAGGGAAGAAGGAGGAAGGGTTGAACAGAAAAGGAAAAAAACTGCAGTGCAGCAGAACCTCCGCCACTGCAGTCAATTTACTATTCTTTCTGCAAGTGATCGATCAGCAAATTATCCTGATATTTATTACCGATTGCAATAAACTCTCTCCTTAGAAATAGCAGCAAGAATGAATTCACTCAATTCCTTCCTCTTTAACCCTCTCTGCCTTAAAAATATGCAGATTTTTTTCAGCAATGTAACCTTGTCCGTTAAATCTCTATTTATTTGTAAAGGTGAAAAAATGAAATGGAAACAGTTTAGTAGTACAGGGCTTATTCTTGTTCTTGGCTTGTTAATGTATGTTAGTATATATGGTAGTTGTAGTGTGCAACGCTGGCAATATTGGCAATTGGCTAAATTATAATTTCGTGATTTACGCATTCCATTTAGGTAAGTGTATTATATATTGGCACGATAATCTCTCCTTGTTGATCTTGTTATGATTTAAACGAGCCCTACACAGAAAACAGTAAACCTTATTGTTATTTTATATTGGACATATTTTTGTAATGCATGACTGGTTTCACTGATCAATTTTATTACAAAATGGCAGCCTATAATGGGATCACAATTTTAACCTTTTTTGTCTAAAATACATCCATCAAATAATTGTTGTGCCGTTTCTTGCAGGCCAAGTTATTTTTACTAAAGTATGTAGTAGCATGCTTTTTAGATAATAAAAGAAACGACATTTTTAAAGTAATTTCTTCTCATCGTTACAAGTGATTTATGAACTTTTTTGAACTTCACGTAGACAGACAACTACCGGGATATGTAATCTACAAGATCGCTAGACTTGCTTTTTATATTATAATTTTTTATCAAAATAATGAACGCGTGTCTCTTTTGTACTTGTGTTTCCTCTTATCAGACAATGCACTTTCCTTTTCTGCTAATCGTTTTCTTGCTTATTTACCAGCCTAATAATAATCACTTTGCTTGGCACATATGCGTCAATCAACACTATAAAAATGTGCAAAAGTGCATTCATAAGACAAAAATATTTTGTGCATCGGAATGCAAAAAGTAAAAAGAGACTGAGAATAATAGGAGGGTTCATAGATAGGTGACTATTTTAATAAAATGTAACATGACACACGTGACCCAAAAATATGAAAGCTGAAAAAGCTACCCAATAAAATACCCTTTTGTCCATTCATTCACTCTTGTTGACTTTGAAGCAAAAATATTTTTGATAAGAAGTAGCAGAGCAAATGAGAGGAGAGCAGTCCCAAGAAAATAATTGGTTGGAAAGGCTACTTGATTGTTTGTTATTAAACTTGAAATGTAAATAGCGACTGAGAGGGTTAGTTACTTTAGTTTAAAAAAGGAAAAGTGAAACATTTAAAACAATGCTTTTCCACTCTCATATCGCATATTATGCATAATAATTGGCGAAATGAATAATTTGCAAAACAAAGTGTAAGAAAAATTATTACCTTTGAAAGATTTGGTGAATCATAGATTTGTTTAATAAATGGTTTGGTTGGTTTACATTCATTTGAACTGATCACTTGACACAAAATACCAGTATAAACAGAAGTCGTACACACGGTAGCACTTGAACAACTTGCAAATCTAAAAATGCGCATAAAAAGGTATAAAATAGTTGGTGTGTACAACATTTATCTTTTGTTTCTTTGGCTTATCTGTTGCAATCATCAGTCTCCTCAGATCCAACCAATGCAAAAATACTAATTCAGATCCCCAAGTAATTGAAATATATATACACAATCAATTAATAATACCACGAAATTGGAATTTCGACGTCAGATCAATAAGTTCACAATTTGGTATTTATTGGCACATCGCCACCCCCACGCATTCAACAAGGCTTTTTTTAAATCGTTTACGACAATGCTCATAAAACACGACCACATCATCTAAGACAAATTACACCAATTAATTTCACTTAATCTATACCTTTTTGGCATGCATATTTAATTTTCTTCGGGGAAGACCTATCACAAGTCGTTTCACGTTCACTCTTCTTCTGGTTACTTCACGTGTTCCACATTTTTTTATTCAGGTGCCTGTGACCATAATATCACCAGAGTCACCACACCTTGTGCACATGCGATGATGCTGTGATGTTACTGATCTACATGACCACGATCGCCATAAAATCTCCACTCATTTTTCCTTTTCTGTTCTAGAAACACGTTTATAAATCCATCAAAACCAGATTATTTTCTACAAATTCATGTTCCTCCTTCTTCTCCTCGGCCATTCTTTTTCTTGGAGATTCTTTTCGTTTTTTGGCAAAAAAATGTGCCGAGAAGAAGATGATCTTCTTTGTAGTGTTTTTGTCTATGAAGAAGAAGGTGAGATGATGATGGGATGGGAGAATGAGTTGTGCTGACTCGTCTTCTTTCATATTTGTTTCTTTGAGAGAATCATGTTTGTTTGTGTGGGAGGATTTACCATCACTGCATAAACTGCATTTTATATTTTGCACACAGGATTTTTCTGCATACCGATACATTACGGACGTAGATCGCTGCTGCTGTTCATGACTTTTTTATTTTTCCTCAACAGACAAAATAATATTTTTTACAGCAGATGTTTGTCTGTGAGAGCTCCTCTCTGTGTGATTTTGGATCGGGGGAGGTTTGCAGCTGCAGTTGAACCTGTGCATGTAAAAAAGAGAGCTCTCATCACCCTTTTCCTTTACAAGGTAGCAACTTTACATGTAAAGTCGTATAATAGTTCTCATTTAACCGTGTTTCCTCGTCTTGGCTGGTTTGGTGAGAGAAACGTGAACGGCATATTAGGTGGCAGGATGGAACATTGGAGGAATAATGCATGGGAATGGGAATGCCAAGAATGCCAACACATGGCTTGGCTGAGAGAGAAGGATTATGTCAAGAAAGAGAGACTGGCCATGGGTATAAAGTAAAAAGTGGAAAAGAAAGAAAAGGATTATAGGTGGTTTGTTATGTGTGGCGAGTAATTAAGATTTGTAGAAGAGATTAATAGTAATATTGGCAATGCATTGGGTGTTTTGGTTGGACAGTAGACACACAGAAGCTTAATGACTAACAGTAAATGACTTAAATGACTAATTACTTTGGTGAGTGATCATGAGCCTTTCCATTGAGACTACATACATTTTGCATTGTATTTTAATTGAGCATTAAAAGTATTATTAAAACTATTAATTATTTTTAAACTGCTATTTATTTTAATAGTTAAAGATAAAATAATTTAGTTTGTGTAGTAAAAAATTAATGAGCAAACAAAATGATCTAGCGAGTTATCCTATTGACTTTTTTTGGCCGGGCATTTTGGGGCACTCTAAGACAATTCATTTGCTCCTCTACACAAAAACAAACCCAAACCCAAATACACTTTTCATGTACACACTTGTAACTTAATTACTGACTTCAATAACGACCTTAATTATCTCAACTATAAAGTTAACAAGAATGAGAAAAATAATAAACGATAAAAATAATATAAGCAAAGCTGATAAAAGATTTAGAAGGTTGTAATAAAATGTTGATTCCCTTTCTCAGCTCGTCACCCCAATCAAACATTACGCTTTGTTATTCACAAACACAATTAGTTAATATTTTAATGCATAGTCGACGTTATTATGGTATAAACACTACCTACTCTATCTATCGACCTGCCACTATGCACAAAAATTCATGGCAAATTCCGACACAGCAAAGCAAGACATTCTGTCGCTAGGTGCGCTGCCAGGCGCATGTTTGTTCATATTGTATGCATGTGTTATATGCCCATTGTAGATGTAATAAACGCAATCATTTATTTAATTAATTGAGGAAATTTATTATTTATGTTAAACAAATTAGTAATACAATAGGAATAATCGTGCATGTAAAGTGTTTTAGACTAGTTAATTGAATATTATGTGTTTGTTACAGCTTTTTAATCTTTTTCGAAGATGGTTTTATACTTGAACTTAGGCTTATTGTTTTCGGCATCAGTTAAATTGAAACAAACATTATTGAAGTAGATTTTGCACAAACTACTTATAATAAGCTCTCTGATTTTATTTGTGTGACATGAATCCCCACACCCACACTGTAAGCAATCCGAAGGGATTAAACTATTGAGAGTAAGCTTCCAGGATTTTATGAGAGCATTCTTTTCATAGTGGTTATTTGATAAATGTAAAATATCAAACAATAATTTAACAAAACAAACAAAAGATCTTATAGGATAAAGTAGTCCACCACGGTCCTGCAGACTAATCAGCATATTTAAAGGCTCACCAGCACTACCAACAATATTGTTTCCGGCAGCTGGACAATGATGCTTGTCCTTTAAAAGGCGAACTGCAAATCCAGCAACCATTGCAAAGCCGGCTGTTTTTGTAGTAACGTTTCCAATATCTGTAAGAATTAATATAAATCCATGTTACACTAAAAGATATTTTTATTAGAGATCATTGTCTAGTCAAATTTACCTGGAGGATCACCAAGTCTTGACGCTAGTACTTTTTGCTCCTGACTTAATTCAATCAATGATCCAGCGGGCATAATTCTACCAGTAACGTTTCGTTTCCTAGAACCGATATCAATAGTATCTTTTACTAGATCTCCACAATTACCATATGCACTTGACGAAAAGATCCCAGTTTTCAAAATCGTTTCAAGCGCATAGATACTTCCTACGGCATTGGCTTGGCCATTATAGCCTTGTGAAGATCGCACAGCGGAAGACATTGCTTCTACGTCATCACTGTTAAATGTCCTGGTCAGTACGAAGTGAAATCCTGACTAGAAGATATCTGCAATAATAATATATTATATTATGTATTAGTGCTAATGTCAAGGATTTTGAAAACTAAAAACCATACCTTACACATGCAACCTTTGATCTGGTGGTGATTGAAATGGCAGAATACGTCTCCTTAGTGAGAAAAGACTGTTCCTTACGGCCTTTACTCGGTGTAGATTTACTTGCAAATTGTTTCCAATCATCCAGGTAACCGAGGAAATCCGTTTCTAACCATTCCAGTCTTTCATCATCAACCATTCCAAAATGGCGACGGGATTCATCTCGCGACGTGATGTAATGGGTAGTATTACACACGTTATGTATCTAC
>JAHZMV010005071.1:0-11278 GCA_027743765.1 Coecobrya sp. COE2 | reverse complement strand
CATTGAAAAGCTAGGTTTATGAAAATACTAGATTTTTACGCTTGATCATCGACACCGCTACGCCAACGACAATCTATAATCTAAGTATTTTTCCCAATGCAAACAAAACACTGTGAGAGTGCATATAGGTGGTTATATTTTAAACAGGATTACAAGAAATGCAGAAAAAAGAATTAAGTAGCCGAGATATCATCGTCATTTATGTTCTTTGTGTCGCTCTCGTTATATTACACGCACATAGACATAGCTAATAGTATTGACATACATATTAGCAGTCAAGCGTCCCCGACTGAAAAAAGTTTACAACTTCCGTTCAACAGATCATTTTTATCTTGAGTTCATTCATTTCATCAATAAAGCCAGCCAACCGTGCTAAGAGTATCTTTTCCTGCTTCAAATGAACTACGAGTATAAAATTATGCAATTAAATGATGAAAGGAAAGTGTTACAAAGACCTGCTTTTCATATTATGACACATTATACGTATAATATGACACAGATTTACATGATGTGTTTCAATTCTAGTGTTCATTGACTTGGAATGTCTTAAACTTTTAGGGCATTTCAACAGGATTTCCCTTCCGGAACTTCAAGGTAATCTCAAAAAGTTAAAGGAAGAAGGTTACATACCTACCACCGGTTTATAAATTTTTAATCGTATACTGTAAAGCGGAATGACAGGAGGATACAGGCTGTAGGCAATACGACGTTTCAATAAATCGCATAAATGTGCATATAGTAGGTAGCTATATGAAAATGTCATACGAGATACATGTTAGTGTTCCAGATTCACTTTCAAAATTGATTTAAATTTATAAGTATTTAAGCTTCACATAAGCCTATTTACGGTGGATTTGTTAGTAAGCGATAATGCATTAATTTTGTTTCTATATATTGCTTCAGTTTGGTATAGCTATAAAATTAGAACCGTGTGTGCGTATAGTTTACTCTACGAATACTATTTAATGTATCGATTTTGCAGTCGATTAGTGTTAGTATCTAGGCTAAAAATGAAGGTAAGCTTCGTGGGAGATATTTATAAGCTGAGAAGACTTTTCTTCTCATATCATCACCATTCATTGTAACTCAATATCTCGATGGTACTTACTGCTTCCATTACTATTGCCAGTTTACATTTCACCAGCCCATGAGGAATGGAAGACAGAGAAGGGAAAATAAAATACAAGACATTGTACACCTTTCACCTCGTTCATTCCGCTGTGTAATACTTTTTCCTATTTTTCTTTTTTTCAGAAAGGATGTGATCAATTTCTCACATTCATTCAGAATAGAAGACAATATTGCGCTTCCCCTTATACTTTATGTAACCGTTAAATAAAACTAGTGCTGGGAAATGAGAACAGTCTCTTTCTATTGTCGTGCTATGTACGCTTATAACTACTTTTGGAGAGAAAAAACCCCTTTATGTAATATCCATGAGCATATAAAATTCTTCTTTGATTGAGTACGAAAAGGACCAAATCCAATTTCCTCACTAGAGGATCAGTCAACAACCTTTTTCGATGAATATACCAACTTACATTACTTTTTGTATCATTTTCTCATATCATCGTCACTTATTGTTAATAAGATATATTTACAAGGGAAGACGATATAAAGACGGAAATGATTCTTACTTTTCCCTTGATAAAAGGTTTCCCAAATTTCTCCGTGCACAGGACTATAAGAGCAAAACATTGCAAAAAAGTATCTGCCTGAGTCTATCACTGTGATGTACACACTACTGTGTATTGAGGATATGGAAGCTTAGAATGGACTAGAAAATGGAAAGCAAACCTTTCATCAAAATAAACTTTTTTTTCGCTTCTAAAGTTTTATCATGATGCTTTACTTCATTAAATTCGGAAGATGTACATAGTACATGCGCATTTCACACTATGGTACACCCTATTGTTGGAAAAAAGGTTTCACAACACAAAACATTATAATGTACTATCATAATCATCTTTACTTTAAAAACGCATGAATTGCACAGTATAGTCAGTTCTAAAACTGGAAAATATATGCACGCACAAAGAAAAAAAGTCAGGGGAGACAGGAGTGGAGAAACGGAGGGTAAAATATAGAAAGACATGGATTGCTCCATTATATCCTCTTACTTTACAACTTGACCCACTTTACAGCATCAAGATGTACTTTTTTGTCAATGTCAGCAGTCCGGGGACTAGCAGAATTGGGTTACTGAAAGTTTACCAAAAAGCTACTCAGCAAACATGAGAACCATTCAAGTGGATAGGAGCAGCAATAATATCAGGTAAATGTATATAAGTACATATAATATATATTCATTGTAGATCCTCAAACAAAAGTTTAAGAGTAAATATAAAGAAATAAAGTTGTTACAGCCTCAGATAGTCAGATTTCCTCTTTCAGGTCAATGTGAAAAACCCGATTAAAATTAAATTTTGCAAGCACATATTTCCCATACATACTGAAATTGATTTTCAAAAGTATTTGAAGCTATGTTGTATGTGTGTAATATAAAACATAAACCAAATTTTTGGTCATGGCCACGTTATGTCAAGCTTATAATGTATTTTTTTAAATGTGTATGTCATGTACAATTATGTTGAAATGAAATAATCAGCGGAAAATCACTAAACATTTTAACCCAAAAAGGTACCTACCTACTCATTTTGTCGTTAATAGTTGAGTGTATTATTGTCTTATTCAGGGATCTTCAGAAAGAATAACTTATTGTCCAACACATTTGGTTAACTCTGGGGAAACGGATTATTATCCAGTAATTTTCCGCCTTTTGTACATTATCCTAGATAACTTTTCACTTAAAGGTACACCGTCTGTTACTGTTAAGCTACAATGCATACTGTACAGCAAGTTGGTCTTCACCAAACTCATGTTGGCTGGCTGTCTATGAAATCAGAGGGAGATAGAGTAAGTCTATGAATATATGGTCTTTATTATACAGTTAATTTCCGAAATAATGTACCATATTATATTTGTGATATTTAAAAAAATATTTCTGCAATATGTCATTTCCTTGCTTTGTCGAAAATACCTTTCTCATTGTGTCAGATATTTACCATTTGTAAAGCCTCATACTGGATGGCACATTCCAATCTCCATCTATATTCTGGACGAACTAAAACAAATAACAAATTTCAACGATAATATTTTATGTTACTGTAAACTAACCCTAATGTTTGTGGCTAAAAATAGAATGGATACACTTTTTATTGTTATCTGTCTGATTCAAAATATGTTTTTATACCAAATTCACCATCAACAAACTGATTGTTGACAGCGCAGGTTTTGGATTGGTACAAGATAGAATGCTTCCTTGAAAAACATGAGATTACTACATCGTCAGTTTGGACTCTCAGAAATTTTCCACAAAAAATTGAGTCAATACAGCGGAGAAAACAAAAGCTCGTTCGTTGGTAGTGCTTACATTTTTAAGATGCTCTTGTACATTGGTTATATGTACTTGCATATTGGATCCCGTAGAAGGAGCACATTTTTCTACTAAGACGTAAGATGAAAAATACACATCCCATAACCTAATACATTTCCAACAAAAGTGACTTCTTCCCATAAACTTGATGCCATAGTCCATTGTATCATTTCTTATCATTTTTTGTCGTATCAGATCAAGTGGCATAGCTATGTACTGCGTAGTGGTACAGGAAAAATTCTTGATACATTTTGAATTACATTTAAGCATCAAATAAATATGAACACTTCATGTGCGTGTGTATTTACGAAATCTTTTCGTGAATCGAAGGTACGGTTCACAAATCAAATCAACCTTTCACTTCCATTCAAGTTATTTGGTTTGAAATTCTCGTTGCAACAAGGAATTCTATATATTTTTGGAATGTCATTCCAAGTTAATGATAGTAGCCTATATCGGAAGGATATAGGCAGGTAGGATTTCCTTGCGTGATGTCTGATGATGACTACTTTTAGTATTTTTGCCTTTTATATAACGTTGTATTGTAGTCTTCGCTAGATTCGTGAACAAATCATACAAGATGAATCGCATGTTTAGTTTAGATCATTCTCTATACAATCTGTATTTTAAATGTACTCTTCAGAATGCAAAACGTCATTTATTTTCCCCAAACAAAGAAAAAAGTCTTGTTTGAAAAAGTCCAAACAGATTTCGTTTTTCATCTTGGGTACACAATTTTAATGCAATGGTTTATTGCAAATGTATTAAATAGTAATGTGTATGTGTGCAATGCGTAAAGATTTCAGTTTCAGCTTTTGACTCGACGTTTGCTTTTGGAAACAAAAATGCCAAAAAATGTACAAAAACCAGAAAAACTTTCGTTTGAAATTATACACATTTCTTTGGGTTTCGCAAGATTCTTAGAACTTTGAATCAAATAGTTTCATGCCACCGTCCAATTAATTCTCTAGATATCAAAATTGCCACAAAGAAACGAATTATTATACTTTGACAGATGTTAATAGACTGTAACTTGGAGCTGTAACTTGGAACTGTAACTTAATCTTCTATAATAAATATATAAAAATCAATAAATGGTGCCCAAAGATTTTGGCATATACATTGACTACCTACTACTTACAGTGTACTGACATTGTCAGTCTGACAAATATATGACGAAGGAGTGGAACATTCCCAAAATCCTTCAATTATGTACATACTTAACAGAATTCAATCTCAGAGTATATCGACGGAAGATCCATCGTGACGTGACTGTATTATTGGCATAATATGTACACATATATTCCGAGATCTATTTGAAATTTTACCAACAAGTTATTACGGAACTACATAATCAACGTATGTGTGTAATTTGGGCAGGATTAGCAGTAAATCATCACTTACTTACCCATCTAATCCAACTTACTACACAACTTGACAATAAGCCAAACTGCTGGAACAAATTTGTGGAAAGTCTCATAAAAGTGAAATCAATTTTCAGGCAAAACGATCAACCTAATTCGTTGTAAGCTTTCGAAAATCTAATAACAGGTAATTTTCATTCATATCGTATCCGTCACAATAATTATTCAATCATATTTGGTCACCATCATAATCCGCATATTTGAATTACAAAATAATTTACAAATTCATTTTCCATTTTCTTGTCTGCCCTGCTTTTTTTTACGAATTCCACAACTTTCTGATAAAGGACTGCACAGCACAACCATATAAAATACTATAATTTTACAGATTAAAGTTCATAAATCATACATAACTGTAAATTTAGTAGTTAGAACCATGATCAGAAATTCAGATTAAAATGAGAGCTGTTTGTTTAAAAACGTTGTTAGCTAATAGGACCATGATGTGCTAGCGTTTTTTCTTTTTAAGAAGTTTAGCGCGTAGGTATTAAGTTTATCTATAAAGTACACGAGTGACGCTTACTGTGTAATAACAAAAACAGTGGGGTTAAAATTCGATTGGTATTCGTATAGAAAAGTACATCATATTGTCTGGAGGTCTGGAGATATTTGCTTCTAATATACATAATACACATGGTTCATTTAGATTTTTTTAATTATTCTGTACAAACATTTTTAATTTTACTAAAAATATTTATAATAGCTCGATAACCTGTGCCATTTACAATTACACTTTCAAACCATTTCAAACGAATTGGTGACATGAAAATTTTTTTAGATCATGATGCCCTATAAACAATAGAAATAGAACTAGAAACTAGAAACTCCCATGTAGA
This sequence comes from Coecobrya sp. COE2, assembly GCA_027743765.1. Taxonomy (NCBI): domain Eukaryota; kingdom Metazoa; phylum Arthropoda; class Collembola; order Entomobryomorpha; family Entomobryidae; genus Coecobrya; species Coecobrya sp. COE2. The sequence continues at coordinate 5,582 of JAHZMV010005071.1, read as the reverse complement.
ATGCTGACATCGCAGTTTATTATACTAAAGCGGAAAAGTGGTGTACAGTACACAACGTAAAAGTAATTAAATGTGTCCTGGCGAAATGTTTTCTCTCTCATGTTGCTGAGCTGAAATTGCGAATGTGCAACATGACCGAATATTGTTTGCATGATACTGACCAGTGGCTCATTGTGAGACTGTTTTTACTCCCTCAAGTGAAATTATATACCCAATTATAAATATAGTATATAATTTCGATTTCTTTTTGTTTGTGAAATCTCGAATTATGATTTGCAAGAGAGATCAATATATGAAGTAAAATTCATCTCTGCTTATGCACATCTCTGTTAGCTAAATAAAAATGGGACAAATGTCTCTTAGATTGTAGATAAGCGTTCATTCTACCACCGGCTAATAAAACCACTTGTTCATTGTATCTGACCCAGGGAGTTATTAAATATTATATTTATTTACTCAAAGATCTGACCAATATATTTATTCATCCAAATTACCAACTTGAAGATATTATTTGACAGGATCATTTGTATATATTATGCGTGTAAATCCCTAAAGTTTTTCGTTGCCAACTCGAATTCTAGGTGCACATTACCTTTATACCGCTCCTTCGTATAAACAAGGCTAGAACTCCGTTTGGTGGGCGCTGGCGCTAGCATGTGTGGTGATAGGATAATATATTTTTAAGAAGTTTGTTTTCAACGTCCTTGAGAGTGAACTTTTAGCTGCTCTTGAAGTTTCCTCGAAAAGTTTAGCGAGTCCTTCGTACATAATTTTGTCAGCGACTGTGCAAAATTCTCATTTTGTTTGCAGTGAAAAACAACACCATTCATGTCCCAGCATAGGTATGGTATGTATTTACATAGGATAGGACTGATAGGAGATTAAAGCACTTTGTTCTTAAGTGCTGTGGTGCCAAAACTAAACCACATGGAAATAATGTTCACGATTTTTGCAGAACGATGGGATATTCATATTCAGAAGGAGGCTGCTTCTTTTGCCAGTCTCTACAAATCTAAAAATTAGTAATGACCACGCGGCTTTCTTATTTAGCTTATGAATATATAGGTATGTATGTACATATTTCAGAAGGAGGCTGCTTCTTTTGCCAGTCTCTACAAATCTAAAAATTAGTAATGACCACGCGGCTTTCTTATTTATCGATAGAGTTTTTTATGTTTTAATATGATTATTATATCATCGTCACCATCCGCGTCACTCATTGTCAGTATGATTGTGTAGCTTTGTTTGTATGTAACTGACTCATTATGTTTTCATCTCACATCTCTCACTCTGCAAACATTGCGCGTAACATTTATAGTGACGATGATAATAAACTTCACCTGCTTGCGAGTGAACCCTCATTTTTATATGGACTTCATTGAAGATAACACGAAAAAATAATAAAAAATACAAAATGAAGATGAGCACACTAAAAATTCAATAGAATTTCATCATGACTCCCACTGGTTCAACTACGTGCTCAGGTAAGTGTGTGTGATGATGTTGAAGCCTGAATCTGAAGGTGATGCAGTTTCAGAGATGTTATTACGTGCTTGTTGTCCAGCTACTTTTTTGGGCTTCTATTATCTTTTCTTATCTTGCACATGTGCCCATTTAATATACATTTTAGGTTTATTTTTAGTACTTCTTTCTACCTTACCTACCTATATCATCAGCATATTATCATATAGACGAGATATAGTTAAAAGGGGTATATGAATAAACATCACAACAGGAGAATAATATGGATGAACGATGTGCGCTTGTCTGAGCTACGAGATTCATTGCAGAAATTATAACTTTTTTTGCTTTGTTCCAGTACTTGTTTTATTATTATTATTGTCTCTAAATGGTTAGGATTGTATAATGGATGTCCAATTCTTGAAGACGCTTCTTCTTCCACCACATGTGTACGGAGGAATAGGAAATGTTGGTCCCCAGTTGAAAATCCAAGCTGGCTATATATTTAGCAAAATTGCGATGGATGGATGAAGAAGATGCTGTTGCTACTGGCAGGTAAGAAGATGAGGATGTAAGACTTAGTTAATAACTTTTTATATTGCACTGGGCAAGAAAGAAGGTAAATATGATTTGATAATTTGCCTTGTTTCTGTTAGCTTCTCACAGTATTGCTGAATTTTCTGCGTTTCATTTTCTATACGAATATATGTATAAAGCTATCAGCGAGATGCATTATGTATTTTTTCGTCTTCCATAATCAAAACGTAATGAATACGCTGATTAAATATATATGATCTTCACCCGGAGTTCGAAGTAAGTATGTAACATAACCAAAGATTTGTTGCGCTTGCCTTGCCAATTTCTCAAGTTTACTGTTTGCCAAATCCTCGGTGCTACTATACTCATTTGCAGAATGCAGAATTTTACTCATGTGCAACTATCAGCAAAAATGATCTTTTCGGTGGCTGGAAGAATGAATGATTCTTCCTTAGTGTGATTACATGGTTTTGTTAAATAAGACGTACGGTATTTTTGGATAATGAAAACGAATTGCAGATATATTACATTATGCTCATTGGATGAGCACGGTATTACGTGATATCTGGCAACTGTAACCGTGACCGTGTAAAAACGGAATACAATTTTCATGAAGTTTTATCATGTTATTTTAAGTGACTTTGAATGAAATGCAGGTTATTTTACCGTATACGGAACATGGTACATTCTGAACTAGTCAGAATCTTCAATTTATTCATTTTTTTACTTTCCTGTGAGTTGTGCAACCAAATTTACATTTCATAGCACCTTTAGTACTGTATGAAAATGTTAATCACGATTTGTGGTGACTGCAGAAGCATTTCCAGTACAAGTTTGTTTGTGTAATGATGCGTTTTAATCTTTGTTCTTGTGGCGTTCTGAATGTTTTTGGTTTTGCCGCAAGACTCCTTGGCCTAAATCTTTGGCCATGATAAACTGCTAATCGCGTTCGTATAAGTGACCCATGGAAAATTTACACTTTAATTAACAGGCATTGGTAGCCCATGCTAAAATTCTAGGTTATCTATATCGTTACATTACTAAATATTTGGATATTTTTAGAAAATAACGGGTCCATTTCTTTGTCAATGGCAGAAAACAGGAAATGGAATTTGCCAGCAGAAGAAAACGAAAGACTGAATTATCCAACATTACTCACGATATCTTGTTTAATATTAAATCGTCTTATTCGGTAAACAATTTGAGTTTAGTTCAATTTCAAGTAAAGTCCGTTTTCCGATAGTTAAATATAATATGAATTCAAACTGGAGTTTTAAGGCGTTTCTTGACCCTTGGAGGAAAGTTCATGAACTGAGAATTTTGATTCTAGTTGTAGCAATTCTTGTTTTAGTGCAAGTGGAAGGGGTTGTCAACGGTAAAATGAAAGACAGGGGATTGTACGTTATTCAAAGTGTTGCAGAACCACGATATGTAAGATGACCTACAGAAAGTCATGCTATTATATTATATAGTCATTGGAAAATGATGGCCCACATATTTTTTTAATCTGGAATAATAGGTTTTAAGCGTTGGAGACGATTCCCTTGAAAAGACTAAAATTGCCGGATCACTCCTCAACCAAGTGGTGGCTTCTAAATGGCAGAATGGGGAGCATCAAAAATGGACTGTTAAATTATTTGGTTAGCTGTTTTTTCTGCAAATGAAAACATTGACCCGAAAGTATTTTTATATAAAAAATGTGATTACTTATTTCTACATATTTATAGGGAAACACTATTACTTCCTTCACACCGGTTGAAAAGAAAATTAACAATGTAACGTACAAAGTATATATGGAAGAGTTTCCCATACCAAACATTTGGGAACTGCATAGCGTCAACGATAGCAAACACTGGATGATAAAATTGAACAGGGGGAAATGCCTTCGTTTCACTGGGTAAAAGTGCATCTTCCCTTAAAAACTTTCTGGATTTTCTGTACTATAAAAATCTTCATTTTAAAACATTTCCAATATAAATCCTGCTTAAATTTTCAGGTTGGAGAGCCCTATCAAGAAGGAAAAATGCGATAAAACTAGTGATACTCAATTGTGGAATTTTCATCTTTTGAATCAGTAGAGAATGTAGTCTTCCATTTGTAAATAAATAATTTATAAGAACATTTTAAATAATTTAATCGTTATAACTCGAAATACATAATAGTTGCATGTTGCATGTTGTATGTAGGAATAAGAAAAAAAATGAACTAAGATAGTATTAACCGAGATTTTCTGTTGACAAAATAAACTTTTCAGACAACCGACACATTGTTGCAAAACCTAATAATATATTCTTAGTATATTATATTTTTGCAATAATTGCATATGAAATTACTGTAGTACTACTGAAATACTGAATTGAACGTCACGTCGGGTAGCAGCACTTTGTTGCTTACTACCGGAATGCTGATTCTCAGGACTCAGGAAGTTTTGCTGCGAGTGATCTACATTACACATATAAAGCTTTGCATAAGCTTTCTGTTGTATTGTATACAACAAACAATGAAATAATAACATTGTTCCTCGAAATAACTTTCAGCATTTAAGAATCCCGTCCGGTTATTCTACTCCTTTTTGTTTAAAGTTGATGAAGGCAATGTTGAATGTATTACGAAGGGAGGATTATTTCACGTGCACCATGTAGCACTATATATATATATATGGAATACATACTGCATAATATTTTAAACCTAGTATATCTGCACTGTTTGCAGAGATGTTTAGTGCAGACTCCTCTATATACGAAACAAACGAACGAGCACGAGATGTGAATGAACTGAACCATTTTTATCAACTTAACTTGGAAACATGACGGCATTGATATGAATTGTATACGTTCAGTCAGTATTACGCTACTCTATACCATTCTTCAATGCACTAGGCGTAAAACAGTATGTGAGCATTGCTAAAAGTAGAAAGCAATATCAGCAGTTGTAGTAACAAACCTAAACTAAAAATGCATGTTACATCTTGCATCTATCCTGCAACAATTCAACATGTTTAGTAATAATTTGTTCAGCTGATTTGATTACAATTAATGCAAGTCGCCATTTTTAAGGAATAATCCAGCTATTTACTTGCTTCATCTCATCATTAATTTGGAGAAAATGGAGAACACAATTATTAGAAACATTGTTGTATTGAAACCCACAGGCGCTGGTAAATTTATTCTATTCAAAGTGCTAAAAAATCGTATTAATTTTGGCAATGGAAGAGATTTATGGAATTGACATGTTAATAATTTCAAAAATTAACAGACTTCTGTCACAGCCTGGCTTACAAAGAGTTGGCGGCTGAGCATTTGGACGGGGAGATTTTTTTAAATTTTGAGTTTAAGGGAAATCGAATTGCATCGTTTGATTCGCATCAACAGCCATGTCTATCTGTGGAAACGGAGCCTCTTGTGAGTACTTTACATACTCAGCACATCTCCACATTAGTGGAGAGTTCGGTCTTTTGGCATAATATACTCTTTGTTCACCATAAATGCATACACGTACCTTACCTCATGTATTTACTTATGTACTTCATGATATGATATTATTTTTTGTGGCGATTAATGCTAGACGGGAACTACGTCTTTATC
>JAHZMV010005070.1:0-13345 GCA_027743765.1 Coecobrya sp. COE2 | reverse complement strand
ATTATATGTATGTACTACATTTTCCAGCGTTGCAATAATAGAAGCAAAAGAGCGAAGAACTGTATATCTCGCACTAGTTTGTACTTTCCAATAATTAAATCACTTCAATATACCGAATTGGGACTAATTTTTTATAGACGAAATTAACTTACTAAATCTGTGTTCAAATTCACATGTCAAATCAGATGGAATTGAAAATGTGGAAATAATACAACGCAAGAAACGATTTTTCCTTGCCTATGAATATAAAAAGGGAACAAGGAGCCTAATAAATAGTGGTCTTTTCTGCATAGCCAGTTTTATCGTTATGAAGTAGGTTACTGCAAAATCACAAAAAAATGGATACTATTCTGCTAAGCGAGACAAGAAAGAACAATTAATGAGATATCCTCCGTCATTTTTAGGATACTTTCACTCCACTCAAAGAGAAGTATGCCCGAAGCAGATTCCTTGCTACCTGACTGATACGGAATGAAATGTTATTATTGTAATATCATTCGTATGTGTTCTTTTTAGCTTTTATCACAGTCAAAACTTCTATGAAATTAAGAAAAAATACGTTCAATGGGTACACTGTATATCAAGGTCTACACTCTCCCTAAATAAATTTAAAAATCAGATGATAGCAGCCTTTTTGTCTTTCCTTAATTCCGCTTCACAAAATTTTCACGTGTTTGGGGTGCTATCAGGATGGCCTGCTGCCCTAGTGAGTTGGAAAATTAGAAATAGAATGTGTCGTAATTCAGAATTAAGGTCTTCACTTTATCTAGTTAAGGAATTACAAATAGTAGAGTTGAATATTCAAAATAAAAATTAACATTGAATTCAAATGCAAGACAGTAATACTGGTTATACAATTTTGCAATTAATTTTGTAGAAAATATTACACTTGAAATATTAATAAATTCTTCGTTAATGGATAATATATTTTTCTGTAAAATGTAACCAGGCAAATTTAAAATGATTCTAGATTAGTCTAGAAATTTATTCCAAAAATTTACAATGCGACAAAGCCCACTGTAATATTCCAACATCAGATTTTACTGAAGTGGTGTTAGGTTGTAGCTTATTTGCTGAGTTGTCCTGCGGAGGTAAGTTAGCTTGTCGTTCATTTTGTTTTACTTATTATTTTCGTTTAAAGTGTTTATAGGATGATATTGATAATTGATAATATTCAAAACAAAAGTTAACATTGAATTCAAATGCATGAAAGTAATATTGGTTATACAATTTTGCAATTAATTTTGTAGAAAATATTACACTTGAAATATTAATAAATTCTTCGTTAATGGATAATATATTTTTCCGTAAAATCTAACCAGGCAAATTTAAAATGATTCTAGATTAGTCTAGAAATTTATTCCAAAAATTTATAATGCGACAAAGCTCACTGTAATATTCCAACATAAGATTTTACTGAAGTGGTGTTAGGTTGTAGCTTATTTGCTGTGATGTTCTGCTGAGGTAAGTTAGCTTGTCGTTCATTTTGTTTTACTTATTATTTTCGTTTAAAGTGTTTATAGGATGATATTGATAATTGACTGATTGACAGAACTGCTTATCTTTACTTATATTACATTAAAGTTACATTAAATTTGAAGTGAATGATTTTGCATCTGCATTTGTTGTTGATACAAATAACTGGATAGAGTCACAATATATTTTGGTGAGACTGAATTGGACCTTGGAGAAAACATAAGATAGAAAACCTTTGCATGAATACATGACGATTTGGAATACAAATTTTGGATTATCAAGCCGGAGAATATTAAATTCGGTTTTATTTTTGGAAATTTATTGTTTAAGTTTAAGCTAAAGTTTAAGAAATGCATTGCTTTGTTGAGTGTTTCAGAATGAGTGAATGAAAATATTAAATAATGTTTTGTATATGATGATATATTGAAAATGTTTTTGTCTTGGAGTTAGCACAATTGGAACTTGTAGCTTATTTGCTCAATTATTAAGTTTTTAATTACGATAATCGAAAAAGTTTAATTTTCAAGATATATTGTGTGTCATCCAACCTTTAACCTCCTGATAGCAAAATATTTTGTAATTGTCATAATTAATTTTTCCCTTTTCTTTCCTTACACTAAACGGAAAGAAGGTAACATAGATGCGGCAATTTTATTTTACGACACAATCCAGATGAAGAACAAGATGTGCTCATTGATGCTTTGGTACACTGTTAACAAAACGACGCCGCTGACATTCTCAAAACACTTTCTAAGAAATCATCGACAGATTCAAAGCAGAAGAATCACGATCAGAGTATAACGACGGATATAAGTCGTCCGTTGTTGGTAGTCAAGGCATAACATAGCAATATTCTAATATATAGTTTTCTGTATATTTATAAATGTTATAAGAATTCAAATTAAATTGATATTTACTTGTAATACTGCCTAAACATAGATATTTTTGATGCATTAAGATTATTAGGTTCAGAAAGCGTCATTTTTTTGGCTAACTGAGGCATAACTTGTTGAAATTATGAATTAATAATTTTATACCGGAAAAGGATAATTATTCAGGAATGTAAAAATTATGTTTATGTATGCCTTATGCGACCATATATAAAATTGCTCGATTTTGGGTTTTCCAAGAGGTGAGATGACAGGTGTCACTTCGATGACTAGATGTTAGTTTTGCTCGTTTGTGTATATTTACTCTAATTAACCGAACCTTATCAATCATCTGGATTATGCATGTAATGTATATAAATGAGGACTCGAATCGCTAGATTATTCAAATGACCCGAGCTGCAGAATCGCAAGTAACAATTATTGTAGTCTACTCCTATATTGTACACATTAAAGTTTGGAAATTACGAGATAAGCTAATATGCTAAACTTGCTGTTTAGAGCAGACCTCTTGCGAAAATTCAAATTTGTTAGCAAGACTGACAGAAATACTACAGAGGCAACCACCACGATAGCCGTAACAACAGTATAGGCAGGAGTACACTACTATAGGACGTTTACTATCATCCACATTACTCATGCACAGAATTAACTGACCGATATTAGTTCTCTTACTGAACGCCATACTATTTTCTATTTTTCCTGTTCGAACCCGCAACTCTGTGGATAAAAATGGATTTTCTAACCACTGAATCACCCCGGCGTGTTCTCTCATCTGGATTAACAAAATAGCCCTTCATTCCACGTGTTATAGGATGCCGACATTTGAATATCCAATTTTAAACCTTTTGATGAGATTTTCAAACCATTTTTTACAGATTTTGAAAATTAAATTAAATTAAATTGAAATTGCGAGGACTTAAAAATAAACCCCCTTGGAAATAAAGTTAGCCTTTCAATCAAAATGATAATCTCTTTGGCTAATAATTGAGGTGCAGAATTGATTACCGTACGCATAGAAAGCATCGAAAAGTATTTCTACCTTCACACGAAAAATCTATCGCAGCAAATATTGATAATGATAACTTAAGAAGTTGGCTTTTTACTTAACATTGGTCGTTGTAATTTGTAGGTTATTTCGAATTGTGAAGTGAAATTGCTGGAAAAGTACTTCGACGCCACCCATTCTTTGGGTGCGGCGATGAAATTATTATTACCCTATAGATATGTCTGCGTTATGATTAGTTTCGTTTCTTGATCGAAGTAAATGGTTTTTAGTTTTAGCAAACCTCTTCAAAGATTTTAGTGAGTAAATTAAAAGCAATTTATTATATTTGGAAAAGGGAGTCATTCGAGATTGGTCAAACTTTAAGCATTACAAGACACTGCTAAACACATTTTAAGCGCTGTGATTGGAGTTATTTTACTTGTATAAAAAATTATTTTCACTATGACTGCCAAAGTATATTAGAAAAAAAATTTTGATGATAGAGTATACCATGACTGAATCCAGCTGATTTACTAGTTACTCCGTTAGGGGTACCGAACAGGGGGTATGGGGAATGACCTCCTCCCCATAATGGGGGAAAACATAACCATCTTAACCCTATCCAGAGTAGCAATAGGGGGATTGGTGAAATACCTCCTCCCTACACTTGGGAAATAAGATCACCCGAATAAATACCAGTGTAAACTGAAAGGGAGAGACTGAAAAAATCAAAAATTTGATTATTCAGCTGCGGTCATGGACTAACTAATGTCATGATTCCTTCCCTCTATTACATAAATACATACATACCAAGACTGCCTGTGCGAATGTTGTATAACATTTTGTTGAAATTTGTTAGACTTTACAAAAAATTGGATTATTGAAGCACAATCCATGCATGCATAGCGGCTGATGCAAAATGTTAAAAGCATGAGAAACTGACCCCAGCTTTAGTTATGGAAACCAGTGAAGTAGGACAATCAAAATCAACTTTTCGAATAGACACGGAACTTGAACATGAACAGCACGTTGCCTGTGTTTGATTCCACATTGCAATATTTTGATATCTTTGTGGTAATGAAATCAGACCAGGTAGGTGGGTTGAATGATGTAGTCGGGTTATTTTAAACATGATAATCCATAAACCGAAGAGAGAAGAGAACTACTACATCTCCGTTAATTGTTCAGGTAGATGTTATATTAAATTGGTTTATTCGAATTTTTCCTGATAATTATGCTTGAGATAACACATCAATTCAATTATTGCAGAAATGTTTCAATTCAGGCAAATGTTAATTTAAGAAAACCTAAATTATTTATTGTTTAATGTTGTGTTATTAGTAAATGTACGTCAGCTAGAGAAAAAAACTTGGATATTTCTTAACTAGGAAGGGTTTGTAGTAAATTCAATTTTTAAAGTCTATCGTAAAAAAAACTTTAAACTTTAAAATTTCCTTATTGCACTCACCTTCTAGGAAACATTCAGATTTCTGTAAGAAATTTCACTGAAACAAGAGAATGCAAATGAATAAAGAACTGACATACTGTAATACCACATTTATTTTCCCGCTCTCAAGTTTGTGATTTTACACCCGGTAGGTCTCTTTGATGATGAATTGATATGATAATTTGCAAGATGCAAAAGGTTTGAATATCTCTGAATGTAAACTTAGAAGATCATATAGTTCATATTATATGGTTTATATATGTCTAGATATAAGAGATTAAGCATTATAGCTACGTTGTGTCCTCAATATACTTGATGGTCAAATCGAAAGATAAAATGACAAAAATAAAATGAAGGGATTAATGAATTACTGCAACACCGTACATAATTTTTGTGCTGCAAAGTAGCTCTATTAACCTAAATATAATATAATAATATAATAATAGACTTTATTCAATATTTGCAGTCAACTGTTCACTAATCAGTTACACTGTAGCCTTGCCAAGCAAGATATTCTTACATTGCAAATCAAATCAATATTTCAACATTAAAATCAAAATAAAACAATAAACGCATTGTACATAGTCAAAACACTAACCAACGCACTCGCATCATTCCAGTTCCAGATGAAGTTATATGCATTGAATAACTGGATGCAATTATAATTATAAGTAAATAGAGGAAGATTGGTTTTACAGTCAGCAAATTAAGCAGATAAAAAATAACATGAAGTCTGCACATCACAAACAGTTTAATTTAAACTCTCGACCTAAAAATCCCCTTAATAATGGATTTGTTTAATTGATCTTACTAATCCTACATTTGAATGGAAAAGAGTATAGTTAAAATCAACTACACGTAATGATGCGGAAGGATTAAATCCATGTTGACAAGCAGATTGCATAATCTTTGCAAATATGATAACCCATTGAGACACATTTCAATTAATATCTGATAGTAGTGATGATAACATGTTTGCTTTCTGCCTAAAGAATCACGTAGGTATTCATAAGTAACATGTGTGATGTTCTCATTTTGTTATCAATATATCCAGCAAAAACAAGAAATGGCAAGAAGGATATTTCCAAGTTTTGTGTACATGAATGGGTGGTTCGGCCTGAGCAGAGCGACAAAATATTAGCTAATGGATTTAAAACTCGTAAAAGGGATGCACTAAAAATTATTACTGTCCAAATGTGCTCCGGGAGGTAAAAAAAGAAATGATCAATTCTGTTGACATGACCGTACTTAAAAATTTGTTGAGATTTATAATGCAAATAGGGCATTTCCATTCAGGCCAATTGGATTAATTATAATACAATTACGATAGTATAAATTGGTACTGCTAATAATAATTTTTTGTTAGTCATAAAAACAGTTCAGGAAGAGTCTCATTGTAATTTGCAGTCCAAAAAAACCAAAAATTTATCGTCTTCACCTTCACCGTTGCAAATTATCAAGGAATTAATTTTTTTCTGCTACGTTCTCAGACAAATAAGTCTATACCACGCATTAAAGTTAATAATGCTGTCTATATTATTTCAGATATTTTGTCTTGCTGCCTTTTCCTATTCTTCGCTAGCCAAGGAACAGGTAAGTGTTAGTCACACTCATTTAACAAGTAACGAAATCAAGTTGTTTGCTGTATCTCGTTTAACTAAATAGAGCGAACTTTGCGGGGAACAAGATGGAATTGATAAATTTGGGAGCTTGATTTACGATGTCACATTGCCCTTCAAAGATAAACCACAAGGTTATTTTTGCAACCACTCTATTGAAAGCTGTGGAATGCAAGTCTGCTCACAGTCATACTACAGATTTTGTAAGTGATAGTAAGAATCTAACATAGACGGAAAATATAAAACCATGACTACTTTCATCTCTATAGCACCAAGCAATTATACCGACATTCCATGCAACCTAAGAAGATATTTCAAGGAACTAACCTACAACCGAAGCTACCATCACGTTGAGGAAATTGGCTTAATGTAAGTTCGAATCTAAAAAAAAGAATTTACAAATTAAACAAATAAAAGTTGTAATTTTGTCACATTTTTTTCAGGTTCGGAGTAGCGGATACATGCGACGTTTATTCATTATTATCCAATGAATGTACGGTAGGATTCAAGTACTATCCAGATGCGATCATAATTAAAAGGGCAGCCGTGGGACAAGAATGCATTGACTATTGCGTTATCATAAACGACCTCCTAACCGGTATCTACTTTCACGGAAAAGGAGGTTTGGAATTGAATGAGTGGCAGCTGGATTGTCTAACACAGAGTTCTTTGTTTGTTTTTTCCTACTCCGATGTCACAGTCCTCAATGTAGAATTGTCTCCAATAACTAGCATGCTATCATATCCCTCGTTTGTAAAACGATTGACAAAGATTTTGGACGAAAAGGCTGAACTGGTTATTGGACAAAATCCAACTGGTAAATTTTATTTTCGTGTAAGCGTTACCGAGTATTCTACAGATATTTTAGAGAAGAAAAATTCATATAGGGCGTACTTTGCCAAATACGCGGATACCTGGGTTAGAAAAGAAATAATGGCTCAGGTTGTTCTAGATTCCTTTCCCAAATCCGAGCGAGTTGGTACACGATTTGAGAGCAATTTCAGCAATATATATCCGTATATCAAATACGGCACCAACGAAAAACGGTTTGACTTTGAAACATCCTGCCAGTTACCGCGTGGTTTGGAAATCTTCGGAAAGGTTTTTCAGAATATTTGGTTCGATATTTTCCGCGGCAGCAGTACTGCAATCACAGCAAAATGTAACACTACCGCGCCTAGCAACCGAAATATCACATCCACTCTTACCATAATGGTAACGATGGAAAGTCAGGCTATTGACCTTATTAAGCGCGTGAAGTATCGCGAAACAGATCTACGATTCCAAACAATTTTCGTACAGCCCACCAGTTTGAACATCAGTGATCTGATGGAGCTTTTGAGCTATGCAGATCCACAAAATATATCAATTGGTTGCAATCAAGAATACAGTCACTATCAATGGGGTAACGGCTCATTCAGTTACAATACTAACGGTCTGCTTTGCAAAAATTGGTTCGAAAAACGTCCACTTGCACTTTTGGAATGGAGCGCTTCTTTTAGCGTGACATATCATGACCATCTATCATACTTGCTTAATACTTCGTTAAAACTGCGGCGTAATTTTCTGGAGAAGTACCCCAAAGCAACTATGTACACTCGATTGTACTTATTAGATTCAATATCATCTCAATTGACAGAGTACTTTCGACTTAATTTATACTGCGCCGTATTTCTAACCTCTTACCAAGAACTTCAGCAGGCTATTACAAATTGGTCACAGATCCATGATTTTGTGGTAATCATGACGCCACTTGTGGATGGTACATATCAAAGTGGATGGTGGTTTAATGTTGTAACTGAAACAGATCTGAACAGAACTATAACAGATTTTCCTGTTCTGGTGCGGAGAAATGTGCCTGAAACTATAACGGGGAACAGTTCAGCTCCTAATGCTTATCCATGCATACACTGGAGTAAGCACCTATTTAGTTCTTCTTCATCCGAAATAAAATGCGAGGATCGTATTTATTCCGGGATAACGATAAATTTGAATCGTGTTTCAAGATTACAATTAGTCTTAGAAGACATTCAAAACATATTGGCGTATGGATTTGGACGATTTGCATCCGTTGAAATTAGGGGAAATATTACTCACGTAAGTAAAATTTCTGATGTTCTGGCAAGTAATCTGTACGAGGCACTTCTACCGAGAAAGGTTGATCAAGGGAAATTAAACTTGTATATTGAGTTCTCTGCAACACAACTGCTGGCAACAGATTTGAAAAAAATTGGTGACTCTGCATTATTACCTTATGGAATACATTTGACGGGCTGGGAAAATCATGACGGTGATACTCACCTTAGTATAATGAAGCTGCTGGACGAATTCTACAGAGATCCTAAGACTACTAAATTTCAATTTGGTCTCACTGTTGCAAATTGCACAAACGAGATTAATCACAAAATGGAAGCGCTTAAATCCATACCATACTTTCCCACTGTCAAATATCTTGTTTGCCAGGCGAAAACTATTAAACCTTCCAATTCAGACAAAGAACAAATGCAAGTATATCTGGATACTCACTTCTACATTAAACAGTACTTGAACGCCACGTTTGCAATGGATACAGTGTTTCGTCTTAAATTCAACAAAATGGAGCATCCCGATAGTAAAGCTGAAATGGAAAACTACCTAAGGTTTTTAAATGATACTAACCAATACGCTGAGGGATACGGAATAACATATTTTATGGGAGATGCAGTCTCGATGGACAACGATGATCGCTGGAGCTGGTGGAGTATTTCAGGAAATCCACAGGCGAACTTCAAATTAACCGAATTGGAATCAGGTAAATAATGTAATATTGAATGCTTTCTAATTGGTTAATTAAATACAAATATAAATCAACGTTTAAATATGATTAGTGTAAAATATTAACTCTTGACCAGAATTTTTTGGCCGGCCCACAGAGCAAAAGTACAAAGTCTTACCTTTGAAAAACATCTGGAAAAATGTTCCTTTAATGATTGGTTTGTCAACATTCTCTGTTGTCGCCTTGATTACCATTTTTATTCTTTGGATTTACAACCGAAGGATGAAGAAAATGATTCTGACAAGGGCAGAAGTGAATGCATTTAGAAATGGAGAGGTGATTCAAGAAAGTGAAGAAAGCATTGGTTTTCAACATATCCAAGTGAATACCATAAAAACGTTAGGATTCAACAAGGACTTTGAGATCCCCAAGAAAAATATAGAGCTCGGTAATTGAATTATTTATTTAAAATTCTCATTTTGTCAGATTATAGTTTCTGTGATTTGTTTATTCTTTGCTTAGGTACGGTTATTGGACGTGGTAACTTTGGGTTTGTGTACAGTGGAAATCTGATAGATGGCACTGAAGTTGCTATTAAAATTCCGCAGTCGGATTGCTCCAAGGAATCATTCAAAACAATGCTGGCAGAAGTAAAGATTCTTTGCTATATTGGCAGCCAGTCAAATGTGGTATCGTTTATTGGGGCTTACACAAAAGAAATTGACAGAGGTTTGATATACATTGTCACCGAGTTTTGTCAGAATGGCTCTCTAGAAAAATATTTGAGAAAGAGAAAACCACGAAATATAGAAAATGAGTACGTTGAGAGCAGCACCAATTACGAAGGGTATGTTACCCAAAATGATCATGTCGTACCGACTTTCTCAATTGACTCAGCTGACATTCATGAGTTAATCATGTTCTGTTATGAAATATCATCTGGAATGGAATACATCTCAAGAAAAAAAGTTGTACATTCTGACTTATCAACCAGAAATGTACTGCTTGATAGCGATATGGTTTGCAAGATAGGTGATTTTGGTCTCTCAAGGAAACTTTATGAGCGAACTGAATATATCAAAAAGGGAGAGGAAGCATTACCTTGGAGATGGATGGCTGTGGAGTCTCTGAAGAAAATGGAATTTACAACCCAATCAGATGTTTGGAGTTTTGGAGTAACTCTGTGGGAAATATTTTGCTTTGGTGAGTAAGTCCTTTTGTATTAATTATGAATTGATAATGGTTTAGAGTAACCTCACCATTAAAAAATATTTAAGGAGAAAATCCTTATCCTGGAATACAATGGAGTCCGAACTTTGTCACTCAATTGGAAGAAGGCATACGAATGAGCAAGCCAACACTCGCAACGGACGAAATGTGAGTAGTAATAAAAATGAAATTCTTACTAGATTTAGCTCGTGCGCATTTAATTATGAGTATATATTTAATTGTACATGAATAGATACAATAAAATGCAAGAATGCTGGAACATTTCTCCTGTTGATCGACCAACTTTTGAAGAATTAAAGCTATATTTTCAAAATTATATTTACGATTAATATTTATATAATAATAGAATAATGAATGCCAGAACCGGACCGCAAGGTGGAACAAGTTAATTTGAGAGAGAATCAATTTTCAAAAAATTCGATTATTATAACCGTAGGCACATCATGTTGTATAATTCAAATGTGATCAATAAAATTATTGGTTAGCTTTTGAGTCAAACCTGATTTTTGAATGGAATAATATTAATATTTTTAATCTAAGGAACAATTTTAGGTAATTTCCGTTTCCAAAGTAGGTAAATGATCAGACGCATACATCGTCATTACCGAAAACGCATATATAGTAATTTCAGGTTTTCTGCATTCATATTCCGACGCCACCGACTAATAAGAGATATAAAATATGGGGTTGTAAGTATGAATAATTTTTTTAATTGGTCGATTTTTTACGATACATTTTGAGATATTATTTATGTTACTTTTCTATTAACGCAAAATTCGTAATGTTGATATAATTTATCTTCAGACACCTTCAGAATACGAGTTGATACTATTTATGTGTTCTATTCATCGATTGATTAAAAATTTTAAATCCTAAACCTTACAAATCCGTAAAAGTTACCATGAAAAGGGTAGCATAATGAATGAAATTTAAAGCAACAAATACATAATACAATCTAGTATCACTGAAGATATAACCAACTGTTATTATAAGGAAGTCCAGTTATCACACAATTGCAGAAAGCACTAAATCCATTACTTAAAATAAATCTTTTTTTATTAAATATGTAGGAAGAAGATGTAACAGAACTTATTTCAAAAGTTGAAAAGTAGGTAGGATTTCAATCGGAACGGCTGGAATTTTAATAACTGAATTAGAGTAACATAATAAATGACAAATATTAGTACTAATCTACAAGAAAGAATAACGAGCAACACATGCAAATATAGATATGGAATGTAAAATATGTTATATGCTATATGTCGTGATATCCTTATGCTATATGCTAATAGCTAAACCGCAGTCGTGATATCTTTTCAAACAACCGGCTTCAGTTTCTCATAGTGTCGTAGAATTGGTCCCTTCACGAATATAAATCAGATTTGGATTATATAAACTCAACACAGAAAGGTTTAGCAGGGTGTGACCAGATACAATCGCGAATGTATATGTATTCAAACCAACACAAAAGCAGTGTTATATATTTAAATAGAATTGTCACTTTCATTTATTTAAATACTGGATACTAAACGTAGACATTAACGAAGAGTATTCAATTCGAGCTTCATGACCAATGGGTATTTTACAAAAAATAATAATGAGAATAATGAAAGTGTGAAGGTTGTGAAGATTGCATAGTCCAGTTTTGCAATTTTTATTTGTATGGAAATATTTAAAAGCCGAAAAAACGCGTTTTTTAACCTGCAGATTAAGAATACCACTTAAACACTTTAATTTATATACAAAAATGTATAACATTTAAATATATACAAGAAATTTTAAATGATCTCTTAATCGTAGTGATTTATTTTTTTAAATTTCGAAACAAATTTTAACAAATAGCATAGATTTACATAAATATAAAATACACTGGATGTGCTGAAAACATCCAAACCACGTTTCACCACCACCACATGGCGATGGTCCTAATGGTCAGCAAGAGTAAGCAATTTCGTTCGCGAGTTTCACACGTGTCGAAATACTGTAGCCCATCCTATGAAAAATGTCTACAAAATTATTTTTTAGTCCACATTTTTATTTCCCTTAAGAATAGACTACATACAGAATAAGACTAGTGGCACTTTGATGGTACATTTCTGCGAAAGGATAACTGCTATAGCAGGTCTATAGTTCGCATTCTTATGATGTTCTATTGAAGTATATGCTGTAATGCCATTCGGTTTTAAGATTTTAAAATCTAAATAACGTAGATAATTTATACAAGGAGCCACATGAATTTTTGTCAGTTTTGACAAGGTGCTGCAACAATTTTGGGCAGAAGCGAGAACGATATACCAAAATGATCCATTAAGTTTCCAGCATTTTGGTATATCGTTCTAAATTCGGCCCAAAAATTGATGCAGCTCCTTGTCAAAATTTACAAAAATTGCTTTGGCTCATCAAAAATGAAGTGCAACAACGATTTTTTATTTGATACATTTTACTCTTTAATATAGACAGTACAATGTATTATTTTTTAAACGAATACACGAATAAAAACATAAACTACAGAACCAGCTTACACACGTAAGCTTTGGGTGGACTACACATAACCAAAACATGACCACGATCACTTCAATACCGTGGAACATATGGTTAACAAAAACGTACAATTTCTTCATATTTAAAATGTAGACATCTATAAACAGACCGTACAAGTTTACTGACACCACTATTCGTAGCATGCGTAATGGTTAGTATTATTCTTTCGAGAGAGGAATCACTTTTTCAAAATTGAAATTGGTAAACTTACTTGGAATCATACTTTATAATTGTGTAACCTAAGAAATCTATATTGGTCTATTTGAACGCCGCTAAAAAAATAAAACTTTATATGTAATTACATTTACTGCAAAGGTTAAGCAAACAGAGCATTTAAAGGTTTTATACTTAATTTTTGATTAAAGTTATATCAACCATCTGTTTTCAATTATTCTCTATTTT
>JAHZMV010005069.1:0-41979 GCA_027743765.1 Coecobrya sp. COE2 | reverse complement strand
GCATGCAGCAGCTGATCATAGAGAGTTTGAGACCCATGTTGGCTTATGGAGGAAAGTGAAGGCGCGCACTTATAAATCTCCGTTTTGTAATGACTTGGGATCCCTCATCCATCAGTAACACACACTCAAAATTAAAATAACTACCAGTAAACTCCATGTAAATGCATTTAATTCTTCTTCACAATTCTTACTAACTTTCTCATTTTCCCTTATCCTTTTTCTTGACTTGGGTAACCCAGGTTGTGTTGGAACGAGTTTCTCATAATTTTTCTTTTCTGGTTTCCCACAAACTCGCAGTGATACATAAAATCATAATAAATGTTGTAACTAATTACATTAATTACATACGGTTTTAATGAGCAAGTAAATGTAATCCCAATCCAATTCTTTTAAAATTAATTTTCCATTCCCCCATCTTTCCACACAATACCAATAAAACCAAGATCTAGCATCATTTCAGTATCTCATTCAGATAATATTCAGAATTCTGACCAACATAACCCGCCTTTCCATCTATGTTGCTGGTTGCCGTCATAGTCAAATTGACATTTTTTATCACTTTATCATCATCCTTGTCAAATGATTTGCTTGAACATTATGATCATCTTTCCCATAAAAAAATTCCTTTACATCTTGCGTGTCTGTATGGAAAAATGTGTAAAGTGGGAGATTTGTGCCTCCAGGGAATAAAAAAAATGGGAAGATGCACAAAACTATACGCACTGCATATGATGATGAGTGTAAGAGAGAAGCCAAGACGCATAAGAAAAAAGAAGCATAGCTCAGCTTCTTCAATTTCCAACACATTTCCCACCTCCTCAACTTGTGCAGCACTACCACCTCTACTGCTTCTATAAAAATGTGTGCCTAAAAACCGTGTTTTTTGTGCGTGAGCGAGATAAAGTGAAAGAATTTGGTTGGCTGCGGTGGAAATGGAAAAAAGACAAGCACACAAAAAAACATGCGGAGTGAATGAGAAGGGAGCAAAGCACAGCAGCTGAGTGACGTCTTGCGTCAACTTTTTTCCCTCGTTTTGTAATCCTGTTTTAATCAAGGTATCTCTCACGTGAATTAGCAGAGAACTCTCGGAAGTCGGAAAGTAATTAGTCGCATGGAAAATTAAAAGTTTTGGTTGAGCGAGTGAGGAAACTTGTGTGAAAAAAAGTTGAATTTTTGGGGAGAAAAAAGGGAAACCGGATTTTGTAGTGATTTATTGCAGTTAATTTGTTGGATTGAAAAAATCAATTTGAAATTACAGGTAAATGATGAAAAGATGAGTTTTGGGAGTTAAATATGATTTGGGGGTAGTTAATTATTGAAAATGGGAGAATGGTGGTGGAATTTTGATTTTTGACAGTCATTGACGTGGTTAAAGTTAATTATTGGAATAATGGTTTTAATTGTAGATTGACCATGGTGAGATATATTTTGAAGAGGGGGTTCAAGATTAAGCTGTTGCCGCCCCCATCAGCGGAAGATGGAGAAGAGGAGAATTGTCAACAGTGTGGAAAAGCATTTGACGCCAATACTTATCGGAGATGTTCCTACGCGCGGTGTGATCACGTATTTTGCTTTGAGTGTGTGATGAATAGCAAAATTGGATGTAGTCTTTGTGTAAGTCGAAATGAGGAGGCGACCGGGAATTCGTCGGACACGTTGCCAAAATCCACCTGTGGGATGTCCAAAGAAGGAGTTAATGGTGATTCGATTGAGGAAAGCAGGAATGAAAACTCTGGATTGTTGGAGAATGCTGGAGAAGAGGATGGGGACGACGAGGAAGAAAACGATGGTCGTGAGGTTAGAAGGGGATTAAGGAAAAGAAGCGAAAGTAAAAGTTATGTCCAGGATTCAGGTATGCCATTATATGAATTATTACGTAATTTCGATTGTGAAATGTATAAAAAATATTAATTTACATTTTTGTTTTTCATTTGTTGTTTGTTAGGATCTGGAAGGTGGACGTGCGATTATTGTCCTACAGCATTTTCCGATAAGAATTCTCTTGGCCAACACTACCGGAAGGAGCACTCGAATGAGCGGTCCTACAATTGTAGCGTATGTGACTGGTGTGTGATGACCAAGAAGCAGCTTACTTCTCATGAGAAAACGCATGATGGCCAGCGCCCTTTCCGGTGTCCATTTTGCTCTGCTTCTTTTAGTCGGAAATACATTGCGGTACGTCACATGACGACACATCATAGTGACAAAATCCAGGTTCTGCCACTGGGAACAGCGGAAAACGGGCACTGTGGACTGTGTAAAACTGAATATGGGTCCAATGAGTTCAGTTCTTTTCGGAAAGCAAAGTATGTTGAGTGTGGCCACATTTCCTGTCTGGCTTGCATAGTTACGTCGGAAAAGGGTTGTATTCAGTGCCTTCCCACCTACAAGAAGGAAAAGAAAGTTGACTTGAACGGAACAAAGGAGAACAAGAAACGAAAGCGGATGGATGAAAAAGTGCCACCAACCGCCTCTGATAATCCACCGAAAAAGAAGGGGAAAATGTACAAATCTTGTCCAGATCTTCCCACGGAGGAAAGTTTTGATTTAGAAAAGAGTGAATGTAAATGTCCAATTTGCGATCGCATGTTTTCTCGAATGTACAGCCTGGAGCGACATGTGGAGAAATCTCACAGGGAAATCATTGATGTATCGGTAGTATCACCTGAAAAGAACGGTCCGCCACGGTGTCCATTGTGTTACCAAAAATTTGAATCAGTTCTGCATAGTAAATTCAGGAAAAGCATGTACGTTAATTGTGGTCATTATGTCTGTCTGCAATGTGTCATACGGGAGAATGTGAAATGCAGTCAATGTCCACAATCCAACGGGCACACTTTGCCCAAAGAAAATGGAAAACGATTCATGGATGAGCAAGGAAAAAGTGAAACTGAAGACGAAGGAGAAAAACCAGCAGAAAATGGAGTTCATGTTGATGATGGTCGTTTCCATTGTCAGCTATGCAAGTTCAGCTTTAGTCGTCGGCTCAGCTTAGAACGTCATTTGGGCAGAAAGCATCACGTCCGATTAATAAATATGGAGGATGATACCAAGGAACAAAAAAGTGAAGATGCGTACTGTCCTGAGTGCCAGGAAGAATTTGGTGCAAGTCAAGATAACCAAAAGGCTGCATTCATTAAATGCGGACATGTTAGCTGTTTACAGTGCATTTATAAGGCTGAACTTGGCTGCGGTCAATGCACTACAGAAAATGCTTCCAGATGGCAAGAACGCTCTCCCATGATACCCTCACCAACAAAAAGCGAGATCGCCTTTCGAACTTCTTCAGCCAGGAAAGGTTACTGTCGCTCCTTGTCAATGCCTCCAGATGATATAACTCACATCGATAATTCGGAACAGTCTTCAGAATTCCTAAACAGGACAATGCCCAGTAGAACGGAAATGGTGCTTAATGAAGGACAAGAGATAACCTTGCCAGCCAAAAGGCGAGTGGGAAGACCAAGGAAAGTGCCATTACCTGAAGTCCAATCTCAAGGATCCAGTCAGGAAAGCGCAAGCGAAAGAGATGTAACTCCTGCTGCTACACCAATCACACCAGCCGTGCGGTCTTCTAAACGTATTTCACGTCGCCCCCGTTACTTCTTATCACCGACTCCAAGTATCGAACTATCTGACGAGAACAAACAACGTAGTAGAGTGTCCTCCCAAGAGAGAGATCAGCCCGCAACCCCAAATAATACGGACGGAGTAGTAAAACGTGGAAGAGGGAGACCTCCAAAGAATTTGGCCAGGAACTCTGCGCCTACGCCTTTGGAAAACGTATCAACATCAACAGTAAACAAGAAGGGTAAGTGGAAATATTTTACTTTATTTGAACCTTTTTATATGATTATAATGAATAAATTGATACTAATGAGTTGTATTTTACATTTCTGTTTTTTAGTTCTGAAGAAGACAATCCGGTGTATCCACTGTAACGAGTCGTTTCCCGACAATGTTGCTAAAGGTATTCATCTCCAACATTATCACGCTCGTGAACGCCCATTCAGCTGCCACCTTTGTCAATGGCGATTCCGCAGTCAAAAAGATCTGGACCGCCATCAGCTAAAGCACACTAAGGAGAAGCCTTTCAGATGTGATTTATGTGCTGCCGCTTTTACCCGTGTCTATACTCTGAGAGATCACTTAG
Source organism: Coecobrya sp. COE2 (assembly GCA_027743765.1). NCBI lineage: Eukaryota > Metazoa > Arthropoda > Collembola > Entomobryomorpha > Entomobryidae > Coecobrya > Coecobrya sp. COE2. The sequence goes on along the minus strand of JAHZMV010005069.1, from coordinate 37,829 downwards.
CCGACAAGCACGGAATCCAACGAGAAAATGTCTCAAATTAACTGATATTATTAATTATTGTGTTTATGAAAATTAATTTTGTTCCCCTTAGTCTTCTTCCTTACTAGTTTTTTTCAGAGTGAATTTGAACTCAGTCCCTTTCTAATCCTCTCCTTCCAAATCATTGGAATCCAATGCATGTCTACATTTTTCAATGTACCAAATCAATGCATCAAATGAAGCCTTAACTCGTATCATTGTTCTCATTACCTTTTTTAAGCTAATTATTGTTAGATTATGAATTCTTAATTTATTCTCATTATTATTAGTGTTGTAGTTAAGTTAATCAGTTATATTATGTAATATAATGTAAACTCGCAGTGTTCAAGATAAATTAATGTAGGTATAGAAAAATAGAATAGAAAATTAAAAAACAAACATCACCCCGTGTACAAAAATACATACATTGATGAAGCATTATGTATCTCTTCGAGTTATAATACAAATAAAAAATACAGAAAAAATATGACCTGTAAATTTTCAGTTCTAAAACATGTTTTTCATTTATAAAACAACGGCATTATCATTTCTTCTTTCACTCATCCAGTTTTTGTACAAGTATATACAAAGGAGCAGAACTAACCTGGCTATAATAATAATTAGACAAAAATGCTATAACTTTTTTTTGTAAGTATAGAGCTTCAAGTGGGTATAGTCGGGTACATAACAATCAATAAATCGATCTATAAAAATCCAACAAACTGTTTCCATAAGCTGAAAGCATGCCATAACAAACATTATTGAACGCTACTTGGCCATGAAAATTATACAAACGTAGTCTGAGGGAAACTGAAGGTCGCTCTTTTCTAAAAGAAATAATCCATAACCAAGTGGAATGGTAATGGAGCAAGATGTATAATTTGATTTCCTGAGGGTAACATGGACAACTGTAGAAATTAGGAATTACTCATGGAACATAAAAGCAAGTCAACAAAGATATTTCATTCTCATTGTTCCAGACGCTGTTGCATTTCCATTTTAGTTATTGCCGTTGTGCTAGAATCTGTTTGTGTTAGTGCTTTAGAAAATTGTGAGGTCAAAGTTATCGTGAATCCAGTGAGTCGAGGTGACGATGGAGATCTGTTCGACACAATTTCATATTCCACGTCTCCAGTAACCGTGTCCGTTTATCATTACGTGAAGTTCAAATATGGCGTTTATATTTGCAACGGTAGGGGAAGATATGCAATGGGTCAGTCCATGGGATACAATGATTGGTATTTGACGCCAATTCGAAGTCAATCGTCGTGCGTTTATCAGGTGTACGTTGATCCAAAAACTTGCTCGGCTTGGACAATTGATAATGTGAACTCGCTGAATAGATTTGATCCGGAGCATATGGCGTCCGCATTGACATCCTTTGTTGAAGGGTGAGAAAGAAACGTCATGCAAATATTTTGCATTTTTTTCAAGGACATCACTTCAGTTTTCTGTAAGATGCGTGGGCGTGATATTGTATACATAGTGTAATGTTATTTTACGTACAGAAAAATATACTCATGAAATATGAAATGTACACTTTTATAAATTGACAAACCAAAAATTTGCACGGAAACATGAAAGAAAAGCAACCATTTACTTTTCATATTATAGTTACATCATTTTTTATAAACTACTTTTCAAATCTTTAATATTTGACTTTGTTAAAGCAGCAATAGGTATAAATTCAGTTTTCAGAAGTACGCTATTGTTGTCAATTGCTTGAACTTGAATCGGGTTGTTTCATACGACTGTTCATATAATGTGTGTTTATGGTTTTTTTCCTTTAAAATGTTAATAAATTTCTAATGATGACTAATGTCTAAAAAATAATTTAATTTTAAATTCAGAATCAAAACCTGTAAAAAATCTCTTAAGTTAATTGATCGAATTATTTGTATACCTAATTTATAACTTGAAATTGAACTGGCTGATTTTATATTAAATGAAATTTCTTTAAAACTGAAGTAAAATATTTTCTTCGCTGGATGTTTCATCTAATTATCCTCATAATATGCTCATTGTTACGGAACACAAGAAAAATTATAAATGTCAACTTGGCCACTAGGCCACTACTGTGTTTTTGCAAGGGATTCTTAGCAGTTGGTTGTGGCATTGATTACATTATGGTTTTGTCTTTCGTTTGGCCAGTGCCCCATTCATATCTACCATTTGCGCAAGCATTTCTGTTTACTTGGGAGATTTACAAAGATGAAAGAAAAACATTAAAAACATTACTTACCAATTATGACCATCACCATAAACCATTCGCCTTTCCTATAAAGCATTTTAATTGTCATGAAATGACGAACATAGGGAACAATGACATCAGAAGTTTGTAGCAACATTATTCATGAATCATGTTTATTGGTTGATTGCGGTAAATTTTTGGTTGCCTCATGCAAAGCCTACGTGGTAAGCAATTTATCGCCACAAAGAAGCTTCCGTTTGCTTTAAAAAATGATGTGTCACCTAACAAAAGAGCATCCTTGTCAGGCTCCACTGCGGCACAAGACTCCCAGCTTTTCAGCAAATTAGTCGAGTAATTTATCAACTTTTCCGACGAATTTCCCCAGAAGTAGTACATTTCTCAGTACACATTAGCAAAATGAACTTGACAGCGATGATGAGAGAGTCAGGTTGGCTAACAAATGTTTCAGAAATCGTACCTGGAGGTTCCGCCATTCTGGGTGGAAATCGACTGGCCTTCTTTGCCATTCATCACACCGCCCTGTGTACAATCACAGTCTCATTCGTAGCAAGTTTGATTGTCATCTCGAGAATATTTTCAAAATGGAGAAAGTCCAGTTCCTATTCAAAATTGGATTTATCGATAAGATTCCCCTTTTATCTGGCAGTGGCAGAGTCACTCTGGGGAATTTCCCATTTCTCAGATCACATGTACCTGGTAACGGAACAAATGTATCCTGCAACATGGCAAGTCAAGTTAGCGCTCAGTGTTAACCTGTGGTTCTTTTTCGGGTAAAACTTAATCAACATTTTCATCAACATCTCTGTCAACCAAATTTGCACGGTTAAATTTAATTACTTTCAGATATCAGCAAATGATGCATGCAAGTGTTGCGGCTTACACGTATCTGCGAGTGGTCCACCGGAAAACATTAAACATGGGCCAGTACGAATGGAAATTGCATTTATTATGGTGCTGTTTTCTGATTTCGACCATTATCCTATTTTACTGCCTAAAATGTTTTGGAAACAGTGGATATTGGTATAAACATGAAAAAGTAACCTAAATAAGATTTCTTATGAAATGAAATGCAATTTATTGGACTTGGGGGTAATGTAGGATGATGCATGACGCCACAACCACCAGTGGAATGATTCTTGGAATGGCCATGGCAGCAACAAGTACCGCTAACGCTGGTTGTACCACCTTGGGCTACTTCCGTATTAAAAGAACCGTTGTGAACATGAAGGCCCACCTCAGATCCTACAGTATTGTTGAGGGTGGGACTAAGGAAAAGCCGGAGAATTCGGTGGCATCCCAGTGTCTCGCAACGTATGTCTGGATGGCTTCTTGTCTCTACTGTCCCCTGGCAGTACTTCTCTGGATTAACATTTTATTTCAGGTTTTCTTGGGAGTGGTGGAACCATTGTCATCTTGGTTGTTGGTAATTGTGGCAAATAGTAGTGGATGGGCTAATGCATACGCGTATTTTCACAATGAGGGTCTAAAGCGGAAGAGACGGGAGGAAAAAGCGCCAATGTCACCACTTCACACGAATTCTACAGAAAGATCTTTGGAGGATACCAGTCGAAAAAGCATGTCGTTCTTTGGGTAGCCTAAAAAAATTATTTGCAGTAAATCATACCACATCTACTTAAACAGTATTAATAAAAAATGAATCATCGGACATTTCATTCTATGCAATAGAAGCATTACACATTTTTTTGGAATTCTATTATAATTTATAGCATATTTGCAAAATACTAAACAAAACTTTCGCGGATCGAACATAAGCCATAAGCAAATTGCGTATTTAGCGGTTTCTACATCCAAGCAAATACTAATCAACAGTAATCTTTAATACTGCGGTTTGTCAATCCTCTAGGTTATTAAGTCCCCAACTTATGATGACTAATGACTAATAAGCTTTGGAAATGAATTATTAAACCGTCTTGGAAGTATTGAAATACATACATTTAACTGTGGTAGTGGTATGATATATGAATGGCATGGCATGTGCAACCTGGCAACCACCATGAGTTCATTAATTCATTGTGTATATATTATGTACTTTAACTATATAGCTAAGCTACTCTTTTATGATATCGCATTGTATGCCAATACCGACTATGCTATACAGAGTCTGTATTACGGACCAATTTCCAAAATAATTTTCAGCAAGCTTGTTACTTGTTGGTACATCGTCCGTCCATAAAAATTATAACTCAATCGCGATACTTTAAGAACGGCGATATATACACGTCCCGTGTTAAAATGGACTTTTTAAACTCCTGTAACTCAGAGAGTTTTAGGATTTTCTGTGAGATTTTTCGTCCCCCCCCCCCTTGTTAAAATGGACTTTTTAAACTCCTGTAACTCAGAGAGTTTTAGGATTTTCTGTGAGATTTTTCGTCCCCCCCCCCTTAGATTTGCGTGGACTACGTGTGTGCGAAGTTTCAAAAAAATCGTTAGGCGGGAAGGGACCTGAAAAGTGACGCATATCTTTAAGAACACTTTTTTGCCTATCCTCCTAATGTTAAAAATGTGTTCTTAAAGATATGCGCCACTTTTCAGGTACCTTCCCGCCTAACGATTTTTTTGAAACTTCGCACACACGTAGTCCACGCAAATCTAAGGGGGGAAACGAAAAATCTCACAGAAAATCCTAAAACTCTCTGAGTTACAGGAGTTTAAAACGTCAATTTAACACGGGACGGGAATCACCGTTCTTAAAGTATCGCGATTGAGTTTATATACCCAATATATACCACAATTTTAGTAGGGCATGAATTTTTCCTCCATCCTCATCTCTTAGGGATAAGCTACATATTTCAAAATATTCGTCAGTCCAGGAAATTTCATGAAATTATCAAGCATGTTATGAAATTACCGTTTACTGTTTTCAAAATAAACTCTGTTTTGGCAAGTTTAGAAATCTTGGAAAGACTCTGGAAGACTTGTTTACAGAGCCAAGACCTAAGACTGTAAGATAAAAGGAATGTTTGAACGCAGCAAAAATGCAAAATCCTACCTGTGTCAATGTCATGCAGCATGACTCATGCTTGTTAATGTGCACATTATGTATCGTTTCATCAGATTTCATCCTGTCATCTAAAAAAATGTCATGAATGTATTATGAATAAAATGAAACTAGTGGAGCAACAGTTAATTTACTTTACAGTTAATTTAATTTACAGTTATTTACTTAATTTCTCCACTGTGCTGGGATCTAGTATATTTTACTTTAAAAATTCAGATGTTTATTATTTTTCCATAAATAATTTCCAGTAACATTTTAATAGCAATATAGTACTTATACCTATTTTAAAATTCTAATTATCTAGAACACCAAACAGCTCCCGGTGTATGAAAGTAAATCCACTGTGCGGCTTCTGTCAAGTAAAAGAGAAAGTGAAAATAAAAATAGAGGACAAAATTAAATATTATATTTAAAATATAAAGTTAAGAGGTCAAACCTCTAACGTCTGAATACAAGCCCAAATCCCCTGTAAGTAATCATAAGTATTAGTATTACATTACATGTTTATATAAATGTAGCTCACATTGTCAGTAATTAAATGAATTGGTTTTGGTTTACCTGGCCTGGCACATCCGGCACCTGCACTTACTATCTAAAATAGACAATTTACCAATTTAATTTCGTAGTTATAATTAGTCTGTATACCAAATCAATAAAAAAATTTGAAACTGGAAATTCACCCCTGCTAGTAAATACTGATTAGTATTTGAATCCATCAAAGTCACTAGTGGTCCCCCTGAGTCACCCTTTATAGAATTACCTTATTTATAACCGTTTGAGAATAATATAAATTACATAAGTAGAATCTTTTTTTTTAAATTCCTACTGAACAAGAATCCTTGCCACCTTCTAGATAACCGGCACAAATGTGTCGATCCGTGACCGATGTGAATTGCTTACAGGTCCGTCTGTTCACAAATGGCATTTCCAGTTTCTGCAGTATCCGAGATGATGCTGGGGCACCTTTTTCATGCAAAATAATACTCAATGAGATATTTTAAATTATGATCTTTCCTACAATAAAAAGCTGTGAATCATATTTTCTTGCCTTCCCATGGTGCCCCCCACCCAGAAACGGTCATGGGCTCGTCATCTTGGTATCTACGGTTTTCCTCTGAAAATGGCATACAGATTGTGGAAATGCCAGGATCAAGTAGACTTATTGGATGGGCCAAAGTCAGAATGGCAAAGTCGTAATCAAACCTAGCAAATTAATCAATTCCAAAAAATAATATCAATAGAAAAGAAGAAGTATTAATTTGGAATTATAGATCATTTTAAATATCTTCAATCGTACGTGTTACTATCAAACATGGGATGAATGCGAATGTCTGCCACCTGCAAACGTATAGTATTTTCTGACTTATCCGTTTCATTCGGAAGATTCCATCCAGGAATATTATTTAACTGGGGATCATTGCTAAGAAACAAAATATTAGTTTAATAGAGTTAATGGAAGATAATCAATCATACATAAGTGAGTACATACGGGGATACGTCTTCCTTCAGCGGAGAATGGTCCAGCACATGTGCATGAAGCAATACTTGTACTGTGTCTTTGGTTGTATATTTGTGATTGAAACAATGAGCCTAATTTGTGTAAGAAAATTTCCAATTATTAATGCTGGTTAGACAGTTAAATACAGTAATGATTATATGGCCGGGTCGTCTTTCGTATATCTGGAAATGAGTACCGCTGACAAAATATGTCTGTCGCTGATCAGACTGCCCCCACAGAATGCAAACCGGTATCCAGTGAAAGTAATGGCTGCCATCCAAGGAAACTCCTCTTTTGTTGCATCCTCGCCACTCACAATCCTCGCAGTATTCCCACGAACTCCACAGCCTTTAAACAAAACGGTTTTACTGGACATTTGAGAAACAATTAAATAATATACTGATTCCACCTACGGCATTGGCGCTCCGTCCAGAGACCGGCGTAGTCACGGTTTTTGGCAATTCTCTTCGCTGGAAAAATAACCTTACTTAAAATGTGTAGTGTAATGATTAATTTATTTGTAATGTATTGAATACTGACGGGGCGATAATCCATACATTCCTGGTTCCAAATCTTCCAAACAGAGAGCAATACAAATAACACTTTTATCATTGCCTTTAACAAGCACGTACATGTCGCTGCCACCGTTACGTGGATATCTGGGTATTTTGTTGAAGGAGCATGCACCACAACCGCTCATCATTCCCACCGTGCCATCCGTCAAAACCAAATATTCTTGGTCGCAACCTTGAGTGGTTGGTGGAGCAAGAGTGATGTTTCCGTTACAGTAAACTCCAACTGTACAACCTTGATTTTTCGAACCCTGGTATATTACAATAGGTTAAGCATGCAAAAATTACATTGATAAATATTATTTCTTCAAATGAAATATCATCAAACCAGAAGAGCGTAGTAACACTGTTCTGACCCGGGTGCTAGGTCAAAGTAAACGTATCCCTCCTGAGCGATCGAATAAGTTGCACCACACTCCACTTGTATCATAAGTATTCATAATTAAATAAAATTGTCTTACCCATCATAAAGGAATGGTGGCTTGAAATACATATAACTTTCTTTTAAAATATTACGCGGATAAAACTCCTCTTTAAAAACTTGGTCGTCCCCAGGTAGCGGTCTTTTCACTGGAAAGCCATCCCTAGTCCTAGTCCTACCGGTGACGTTCCCTTTCTTAAACATAAATCTTGACTGTGTAATATTTCGGAAAACTTCCTTTTGGATTGCTTCTGCAAGCTTATCATTTGGCTGCTCTGTAGAGGATGTCTGAAGAATCAGTTTTAAAGGTGTAGAAAATATAGACCAGTAATAAATAATCAATCAATCAATCCGATTTACTTACTTCCATGAGAAGAATTAAAAATTGGACTAGTATAAATTCCTTCATTGTATTAATAACAGCTTACATAAATTACGTTGACTTTCACTGTTGCTTTTTACTCAAAGCAAGGGCAGTGTAGTATTTTCATAATAATCATAATTAATCATTAGTAATGAGTCCTCTAATTATGATTAATAAAAAGCATAATAAAAACTTGATAGCATCTAAACTAAATGGTAATGCCAGTATTAGGAATAAGTAGATACCTATGTATTGTATTGTATTGTGCTCATAATGTCTCCTAATCATTTTTAATGCATTTCTGATTATTTATTATTTTACGATGGACGAATGATATAATGCCAATGTAAATTACTTTAAATCTTTGTTCCAAGTGATGGAAACTTTTAAAATTAAGAGGGGCATATAATTTTGTGAAATGAATACGCAATGAAAGAGGTGGGCAATATTGTTTCAGAATGCCCCGTGCTCATCAATTTATCGTTCATGATTTATTTTATTTTTTTTACTATTTTTAGCATGATTCAGATATCATCTTATTATCTTTAATTGCTCAATAAATATTAGTAGTGGCTGATCAATTGCCACTAGGCCCTTCCACACCACTTTGCATTCTTGTTTATTTGTTGGTAGATCCATTGAATCACCTCTGCCATGCAAAAAATGAGATGAACTTATCTGTTTGGAAATGTTTTGTTGTTGGTTTTTAATCTAATTTTTCATACCTTGTACATCCGTATAGAGACCCAGTTTCACTGAAATTGCAACGATAACACGAATTAGTAATTTAAAAAGAGAGAAAATTTAATAATTTACTTGCGAAACTTAACATAATGCATAACAGCGCATATGAGAAACTCTTACTCTCTCTAGCACATCCTTCCCCAGCGCTAACGATCCCCGATAATAAATATCTGTTTTCGTCCCCGTCAAATTTGTAAATTAAAGGTCCACCTTAAAATGACCATTTTATTGAATATCAGGATGGAAAATGAAAATAATATCTAACTATTTTGAGTTTGGAAACTGTAATTATAGCGTAGGGAGCAAACCAGAATCGCCCTGAAAAAGGAAACAAGGTAAGAGCATAAGACAAGAATCACGGGAAAATTTGAATGGAAAATTTATTTAAAAAATTAACTAACCGCGCAAGCGTCTTTGCCACCTTCAGTGTACCCAGCACACAAATGTCTGGGCCGTGGCACCGTGTATTCTTCGCAAATTTCATTGTGTATGAAAGGGACTTCAAGCTTTTGAAGGATCCTGGCTGGAACCTTGGCACCTTCAAAAGGCTTTCCCCAGCCTGCTACTACCATGATTGTTTCTAGGGTATAAAGTAACCATGAATTTTGGTAAGCCATAAATTATGCCAAGAATAGTTACTCCTGCTTATATAATTATAATGTAGTACCATCTTCAAAATCAAACTTCTCTTTAATTTCCGGTAAACAAATAGGACTAATTTTGTTACTGCTCAGTAGACTGACTGGAGTTTTTAACTTGAGAAGGGCAACATCGTAATCAAAGCTGTATGGATAAAGTATACACTATTTCGTAGTAAAAGGCTTTCAAAATTAAAAAATACCATTTTTCCTTACGTGAGCGAACTGAATAATGGGTGATTTATAATCTCTTCAACTTCCACTCGTACGGAGTTTTCAGATTCGTCCGTTTCACTTTTCAAGTCCCAGCCAGGGATATCTTTAAATTCCGGGTCATCCCTTGGGAGAACCATAGCGAAAAAGTTCGTAAGTTTTATGCAAAAAATTAAAGGGTAAAGAATACAGGTAAATTGTAAATTATGTGCGTTTACGGATTCATTCCACCAGGAACAATCTTATCCATAACATGATGATGGAGCAGAACATTAATTTCGTCCGGTTCTATATCTTCAATCGCAAAACAATGGGCCTAAATTCAGAAAAGTTAATAATGCTCAAAACCGAATTGGTTATCTAAATTGCTGTACTGTCCATTTCCAACTGACAACTGAATTCATATTTCAGGTTTGTATGTGCTCTACCGCAGAAATGAGGTATCTGTCATTAATTAAGCTTCCACCACAAAACGGCCTTCTTTTAAACTTTTCTGATGTGAATACCACGCTACCAATCCATGGAAATTCATGTTTGAAAGCCGTTTGTCCACCAACGATCCGCCCCACATCGTGCCGTTTCCCACAAGCTTGATATCAGAGTCAAAAACATAATTTTAGCAGAAAATTACAAAACCTGTCATTAGGTAATTATTAATTAGATATGATTTCTAGTGTAGTTTTCATTACGTACTACAGCCTTTTTCCAGATCCAACCCTGTATATTTCTTGTTTGGCGAAATGGGTCTCGCTTTTTTTCAAAAACAGCTCATTGCAAAAAATTTATGACAAATATGACAAAGAAATTACTCATTAATTAAAAAATAGTTTTACTTTCTTTGATTCCCGGTCGACCTGATCCCAACTCTTCAATGCAAAATACAATACAACGCTTTGGAGAGGATCCCTTAATAGAAACATAAAGATCCTTGCCCCCATTCCTGGCAATTCGGGGCTTTTCTCCGAAAGTAAAATTGCCACAACCACTCATCATTCCTTCAGTCCCATCCGAAATACGCAAAAATTCCCTGTCGCAACCCTTAGCGGACGGTGGAGCCAGTGTAATTTTTCCTTTACAAAGCATGGCCACAGTACACCCCCTTTTTCTGGAGCCCTTAAAACCACAGTGGTACTTTCACTTTAAGCTTTAAAAAAATTGACAATTAAAGTAGACCCTTCGCGTACCAAGAAATTATACTGGCAAGGTTTGCTTGAAGGTTGCGGTTGCAATTTAAAGTACAGATGCCCTTCCTTATCAATATCATACGTTTCATCACATTCTACTGTAAGCAATTCAAAGACTAAAATTGTTGTATTGTATTTTTTGAATATAGGTTTTCTATCATTATTTTACATAATTGCGTACATTCGTCAAAATAATTGTGATCTGGGGCAAAAAGGTCTCCTTTAGGAAGACTCTTCTTTCTGTCCATGTTAAACCGTCCGGCCAATCTATTCAGTTCTTCGGCATTCCGACCAGCCTTGTCTTCAGTGACCAGGTTAAAAATCTCATCTTCTGAACGTTCTGAATGCACCTTCAACATAATGAAGTCTAATTTTACAAATCTACTTACGAGATATTATAAAACTGAAAAACATTTTTTATAATTACTCACTAGTAGACTAGTAGTCACGTTTAAGAAAACTCCCGTCTGAAAGAGGCTTTTCCAAGAAAGTCTCATTTTTGTACACTAATTTAAGGTATTTTCCAACTATTACATTACAGCTCAGAAAATATGGTATCAAACGGCAAACCTAAATCTTGTTTATGTAATTTTTCTGACAATTTTCTTTCTGTTAGTAACGGATACCCACTGCTCAATAATTTATGAATTAATCGATTTACCCCAGCAGTATAGTAAAAAGTGAACTGTCATCAATAATTCCTTCTTTATGTGTAGAAAAATACATTGATTTGGCATTNTTAGTAACGGATACCCACTGCTCAATAATTTATGAATTAATCGATTTACCCCAGCAGTATAGTAAAAAGTGAACTGTCATCAATAATTCCTTCTTTATGTGTAGAAAAATACATTGATTTGGCATTGCGATTAATAATTAATTGGTAATGCGGCATTCTTTATTTTTAATATGTGCATGTAGCATTGAATTGGATGACTATGATTACTAAAAAGCATCATTAAATGACATAAATGATAGTGGTGACAGCACCGGAAGTGAGATGCGCTACGCGCTTTGTTTTGTTTGTATCATCTCGTCTTGTACATGTTAGTCATTCAATCATAGATTATGGCTAGATTACCTATATTACGGTTTGTGCAAAATAAAGCAGACATTAACATAGAAAAACCACATAAAATTAAAGAAAGGTTTACTATAACACCTTTTCGTCAATGGTTCACAAAGACCAAGAAAAATGTAAAACAAATAAAAATGTCATTTAATATTATATAAAGTTAGGTTTGTCAACAATGGCAAAAATGAGAAAGTCAATGTTATGTAATTTTGTGTTTAAATTCAGATTTAAAAGATTCGTACATTAGTCTATTTTTTTAGTTTGAATTTAACTTTTTTTGTTCTAGTCATGTAAGCGTATAACCAAATATATTTCAATTCCAAAAATGATGACACGTTACGAATATGGAATTTACTAACGAAATTTTATAAATTATTATATTTACAAAAATTATTTCACTAAATTCTCATTTTAACATATATTCTCTCCCACAGCAACAAAAACAAGGTCAAAAGTTGATATCACAGGGCATCAATATCATCATACTATGAAAAATCCCATTCATGTGGGGAATACTTTATACAGAAATGTTACTTTGTTAATAGATTGTTCAGATTGTTTCCTTAAGAAGAAGTAGTATCCATTTAAAATTACTGTCAAAACTCCCATATTGAAAATTGAAACCAGCTTTTGTTGATATTTAATACGTAAAATAAAACCAATTAATCAATTTGGGCCAGGATCTCACGTGCCGTCATACTAGAACTGTTCCTTTTCCTTTCCGATTTAGCGAATTCATAATTAATTGCCATGGTGACGGCTTTCAAATTCAATGACTTCTTCCGTTTTTGAAGCTCCACCAGTTTTTGACAAAGAACCTCATAGTGCTTCATTACCATGTGACGCTGGTGAATCTTTATATCTTTGCATAACAGTCGGTCACCAACTTTGCAAAATGGACATCGGTAGGTAGCATTACGCCTATTTCTTGGAGTTTTCCTCAGCTCAATTACCTCTGATGCCATCTGGTCAATGGCGACTTTACAGCAGCACCTGAATTCATCATCAGTCACACCTTTCATTTTATTGTCAGGGAATATTTTTTCTGGGTGAACGGCAATTAGGTGTTTCTCAAGTTCAACTTTTTGAATAAATGTTCTAGTGCAGTGGTTGCACGTAAATTCTTTGCTGTTGCCACTCTGTGTCCCTGGCCCCGGTTGTGGTGTTTCGATTTCTGCGCCTGGAAGATAATCTGATAAATTCAAAGTCCAAGGTATTCCAACGTCCAATTGGTCAAGCAATGGAATATCCCATTCTTCTTCTTGGTCCACTTCCATCTTCACAGGAAACTCCACAAGGGCAATTGATGGAACCAGATCTTGCGTTCGCACGGTAGGGGCAGTGGTCGTCGGCCTGGAACTGCCGTCAGATTCCAACCTGGGCAAGATAAGCCTCGGCAGTCGAGCCATTTTGAAATTTTCGTTGCCTGTAAAAAATGTAGTACAAAAATTATTAGTCTTCTAAATAATCACAATACCACCCTCGTTTAGTAAATGGGTTAACATGCTAACAATAATGTAGCCTTACATTTGCGCTGTGTTTCCATCCTAATCAGTTCTGCAATTCCGACTTCTTCATTGACAACTTGTCCCATCCTTGAGGAAATGTCACCTTCCTTGGAAAGTTTTGCATGGAATGGTATAAGAGCATCCTCCACTTTCATCCGGATCACTTCCAATTCTTCACACAGTTTCGACAATCTATCAACCACTTTATAACAATCCGAGCAGACAATTGCGGAAAATCCAGTGGAATACTTTTTACTAATGTCACTTGTAAAAGCAGCAGCGTTGATTTTTAGTCGGTGACAAATAAACTGGAAATTAAACAGCTTCCCTTGCTCCTCACTTTCTTCATTCTCCAGGGCCAGAATCTTGGAACACAGGAAGCATGCTCCTTGAGTATTCACAAATGTAGCCATTATAATTATTATTTACACAAGTGTCCTTGCTCACTTTACAATCACCACCAATTATCTTTTCCAGAAAGCAATTTGGAAACAAAAATGTGCATAAAAATATTGTGAGATGGGAAATGCGCTCGCATTGAAAATCCAGCATGAATGAAAATAATGACAGCTGAGAGACAAAAAGCCAATACAAAGGAGTAAACTTGCTTTGTGTCCAACGTTGCCTTTCTCACCAAAATTTCACTTTGCCCCAAGTGCAATAAAGATGTTCCATGATCTTTGTTCTTATTTCTACCTATCATATCAAACCCGAAAGGACTTTCATTGCACAGGTCCTGAGCACCGGGATAATACTAGTGGAATAATGAATGATAAGTTTACAATTAACAGTGGATGATAAGGTGACTCCAAAAGATCTTGGTGTTTCAAAGCATGCCAAGGCAGATAATCTACTTTTGTGGAAGAAACATCGCTGGAGGCTGGAGTTATGAAGACATCCTGGAATGTATCTTGTAAACAAATAGCCTGATTGTTTGGAGAATAGTGCCGTGATAAGGGCTTACTAGTCTAGAAAAAATGATAAGGACACAGGTCTTTGCTTGTAAGCACTTTTGGAAATTATAATTTTGTCGAAGAGAAACAGAGCTTTATTTCAGAATGCCCCGTACTGACTACTTGTTCTCCAACTAGGTTTACCGACAACGGCATCATGAATAATATTATACTTTTCATAGAAGACTACGTTTTTCTCCATTTCATTGTTTGAGTTAGAAGTGGAAATTTGCGGTTTCATAGGTTCCGTTGATTGTTGAAGCTTCCTTGAAGAACATAAACTATATGTGTGGAGGAATGTGCAGACTACACTACAGAGTAAATATTATATAGAAATTAGGCTTAGGTTGAGATTACCGAAGGATTGCATGAGAAGGTACCCAAAATATTTAAGTCCCTGTCTATTGGTTCGGGATTTTGTGTTAAGTCATTCTATTTTTGAAATTCTGTCGTTTCTCATATTTTTTACAATATTCAATATTATTGGGTATGCATGAAAAAAGCTAGTCAAATTCAAAGGGATGTTTTTATGTTCCAATTCCATAAATGGTTTTTTTTTGGCTTTTCCACTTTCAACGTAGTGTTATTAATTCAATCGATATAGCATTGGTATTAAATTTTAAAAAATAGCAATTAAATAAACTTTTTTATAAGTTTAACCAAAATGAAGTACACCTCGGTTATCTGTCTGGTGACAGTATGCGCAGTGCTTATTTTGGACCATTGTGAGGGGAAGTCCTACTATGATGTAAGTTATAAGCATTTTCAACTAAAGTCAGAATTGTGTATAACAGCTCATTTTATATTCGTTACAAATTATCCTTCCTCAATTAAAGCAATTTGTTTACTGATTATTTATTATGCTGTAAATACATAGGCATGCGTACAGCATAGAGACTGCGTCCGTTACCAATATTGTTCCGGAAATGAATATTCTTGTTGTTCCCCAGCTTATGATGACCCCACAGATTCCATGTACTGCTGGTGTTGCAGCCAGGATTGTTCCTATGTCGATGGCAATTATTGCTGGAATGCTTCCTTTTATTATGGAAGTCGAAATCGTGATCATGTTCGAATGAATCAGACAACTGCATCTGGATCTGCCAACAATAATCGCCGTCGCAAGATAACCATTCAGAGCCATGATTCTCAGCCCACCAGCAATAATAGCAATGATGATAAGATAAGCAATTTGAAGGAAACTAAAACCTCAGACACTGCACAAACAAACCATTGATATTAAACTCTAATATTTAAAAATTATAATTAATTTACTGTTATTATATTCTAGTTTCATTTGATATTTATGCATTGGAATTAATTTATCCATTACAAATGAAATGTATGCATTGATGCATTTATTTGTATGTATGCATTAAGAAAGGTTCAAGGAGTTAGGTTTAATTAAAATATATAAACTATGTTTTTATGACAAGATTGACAGGTTTGCTTTTGATTCGTTGGGGTATTTTTAGTTGGAAATATTCCATAGCATTTATTTTCTACCTACCCACCTAGAAAATGCCTTCTGGCTATAAATCCGTCTCTGAATAGTGTTACTTTAATTAGCAGGGTCTATGGTAGGCACTGCACCTGTAAAAGTAAAACCCTTTCTCCTTCTTTCTTTTATGTTCACCTATTCGATACCTGTTTATTCAACAGACCTAATACACTTTGGCTGAGCCTGACTGTGGGTTTAGTAATTTTCCATAAAGGATTTCACATTTATCTGTATTTAAATACTTGTGTATTTCTGAAAAAATGTGCCAATTTATTTCATTAACTTTGAAAGTTACGGTTTTCTTGGTAGTTCTATTGCAAATTATCAATGCTCAAGTGAAGGTAAGTTGAGGTCACTATGCAATTATGTGCATTTTTACCCTTGGAATTTGACCAGAAAGTTCTTCCCATGTAATTTCCAGGAAACTCAATTAAAAATTATGTTTATTATAGCATGACTGTCTTCGGGATCAAGACTGCAGGTCACTGTACCCTTGTGCCAAAGAATTTGCTTCTTGCTGTGATTTAGACTATGACAAGGAAGACGACTTTAGACTGTACTGTTGGTGCTGCAAATACAATTGCAATGTGGATTACAACTACTGTGACAATTTGGCTACTTCTTCAGGCTGGAAATGGATCTCTTTTAAGGACAAGAAGGTTAACAGAACTGAACAGTTGCTATAGTTAAACAGATTTCATTTCAAGGTTCCGTTACATTCGTTGTAGGCTACTACTTACTACGCTGTCGTCTGCGGTTTAAAAAAAATTATGCATGTCAAATGATTTGAACTTGTAACTACCCTATTGTTCATCCTATCCGTGAGTCATTAACATCTTACTACATGTTTAGTTTGTAGTTTGTCAGGCGTTATTAATTTAAAATTATCTATGTTGGCTATTATTGTGGTCTTAACTATTGATAAAATTAACATAAATACACACTCCCTACGCCTACCTATTACATGATTTCCGTACATATAGTAATACTCGCAATATTTTTGACGCAGTAATTCAAATAAAACATAAAACCGTTTTGTATGACATGAACAAACCGTCACAGTTGACAACCATAATTTGCACTTAATAATATTATGCACTAATTTGCACTCTGCACACACAAAATGAGTTGCGTAACTATTGACAAAAAAAATTATTTTTTAGAGGAACGAGGCAATATTTTCAAAACCGTCGTATATAATTTTATTCACAAAAAGTCCACCAAGATGAAAAATGGAGGAGTACAAGTATTTTAACGGTAGGATTTCTGGTAGCGGGCACGAGCACCTGGACCTCCGAACTTTTTGGGCTCACATCGTCTGGGATCGGCAACCAACAGACTTTTGTCATATTGGGCTAAGATATCCTTAATCTCCTTCTTACTGGCTTCATCAACATCTGTAACAAAGAAACACACACGATGATTCAATGATCAGAAAGGATCGTTAAAACCAAGATTTTTAATGGGATTATTATAATAATGTTGATTTAACCAAGTAGCACATACATTTTTGATAATACGCAACGAGAGCCTTGGAAATAGCTTGACGAATGGCGTAAATCTGGGCAACGTGACCACCTCCCTTCACTCGTACTCTGATGTCAACATCCTGGAATCTTTCCTGTAATTAATGAACAAAACAACAATTAGCTTTTAAGCCTAATCAGAAATACCAACAAACTCAGCAGCACCTCCAAACCCCAATCCCACTTACTTAACCTAATAATCAGCATGTATAAAGCTTTAACAGTTATAATAACAGCAATACCTTTCCCAAAAGAAGAATAGGTTCCAACAGCTTAGGCTGGAGAATCCTAGGCTCTACAAGTTCCAAAGGACGTCCGTTAACCTTAAGGAGCCCTGATCCGCTCTTGCAGTGAGCAACTGCCGTTGCAGTTTTCTAAAATCACATCAAACAACAAAACACATTTTAATTAATCATCCCCCTCCAATTAAACATATCACACAACACAACCCCTCAAAACTATCCTTCCCTCCCACAAATTCACTCCACATCCTCCCCAACAATTTTAATTAATTTCCCACTTTTAACCTACCTTCCTTCCAAAAACCTGAACACTCTGTGAACTTCCAGGATTTATTTTCTCCATCTTGAGTCCAAGTGTGCTGACAAGCAGCTTCCTTTTAAAGAAAGATAATTAACTTTAAACTCCTTTAAACAATTTAAATTGTTCAAATCCCAATGTCAAGAGAAGCTGGTGCACTTGCAATAAGCCATAAGACAAGTGGGAGCATGCATGCTGCCGCAAAGATAGGCCATTCCGCATTTTCCCGTACAAATCCTCGCCGCTTCTGTACAAAGCCACTAGATGGTTCACTCTGTTGGCGTCCCCTCTCCCGTTCACTTTTCGCTAACAAAAAGTGGAAACAAAGTGGAAACGGCCTCTCTAAAGATTTCTAGTCTGACAAAATAATTTGTTAAGGTGCCCCGATAACTCAGGGAATTTGCTTACCTCTTTTTTTTTTACATCACCGCCTGTGTTCTGTGTTTACAGCAAAAAGGTAAGCAGTTCACTTGAAAAGATGCTGGGGCTGGGACACGTAAAACCCGAGATTTTACAACGGAATTTGTGAAAGTGGCAGTGATTTTGATTCCAGATTGGAACTTCCAAGAATCAAGTCAAGTAGACCAGCATTTTTTGTCAATTGTTACTTCTGTAGCATAAAAAAGTCCCGTCCCAATTAAACCGACTGGGCCTTGGCACATCGATAATATATACAGGTATTTCAGTGTTTAAGTAGGCACAGACGTTGGCATTCTAAAGTTTAAAGCAAACATAATTTGGAAAATATCAAGGTTTTTTACATGCTATTATAGTTACAAAGTGGCAGGTATTCAAAAATGCATAATATTTGGATTGATTGTTCGTTGATATAGAAGGTACTTGCAGCACTGTCCTGCATAATTTTAAGGAAACGCTGTTTCATTGAAACTATCTAAAGTAGTAGCAAGTTTTATCAAGCAGGGCAACGGCAAGAAACAAAAATCAATTTGCATACTTTGGTGTTTGGTCTCATCTCCGAGATAATAGACCAATTAAACAAATGAGCTAAACATTAGCTCCATGAGCGAAAGAATCTTTGCTACTGCTTTCAGCAGAGGAAGAGGATAAGAGGGCGTAGAGAATTTATAAACAGGTCATCACCACATCAGAGTCCGATGTCCGACTTTATTCAAATGCCTTTTCGAACAACCAGTCTATATTTATTCATTCTCTACTACTTTCACATTCTTTACACTGAAAATAGATAATAATGAGATAATAGGAAACAGATTAGTGATTGATTAGCCATTTAATATGCATTTTTTTGTTTAAAACAGGAAGAAGACAAGAAGTGCGGAGTCGGATAGCTTAATCTGTTTCTTCGGGGCAACGTGCGACACACTTTTAAGCAATCTCGTGGAAAGGATACATGTAGGTAAATGATTTGCCTTGTAAAGATTTTTGTTTGTGTATTTTAAAATGTTGCATACAATGTGTCGCAGTAGTTAATTGTTGTTGCATAAAATATTTTATATATTGTTTTAATGTTATTGTAGGTTTGAGATAACCAAAAGGAGGACAAAGAGTTTCAGCAGTGAAATTAATACTGTTTCAGTTGGAGACTGAAAAACAAATTGGAATTTCACATTTCACACACCATGCTAAAATTATTTTCGTTAAAGGATCAGAAAAAGGATGGAGTTTCCAGCTCGTCCACTTCCGGTCAGAAGTCGTCCCCAGCCCAACTTCGAGTGATGAAAGGTAAGACGAAAGTTTATTCGGAGTCCGAGTTTCAGATTTTCTATTACAAACATAAATGCGAGCAGTCTACAAGGTGTTGTGAGTAAAGTATTCACTTATGAAGTTACTTTAAAATACTTGTTGTTTGTTGTTTTTGTAAGTTAACTGTTTAAAATTATATCTATCTGTGCACGTTTTCCTGATCATTCATGGGAGTAAAATTTATATTAATTATTATAATATTTCCGCTTCCAGGAACCAAACTCAGAAGATCCCTTAAACAAAGAGGCTGCAGATGTCTTACAGTCAAATAAACGATTATTTGAAAGCAATGTTCTGAAAGCAATGCGTGGTGGTTATATAGGAAGTGTTTATTTTGAACGCTGCCTCAAATGAGAATCTGTTTGATGTTATTTAATTTTGACCTGAGGTGAAAGGTCGTTTTGACCTTTTAAACATGTACAGTAATACTTACTTTTATTCAAACATTAATTAATCTTTAGTCATAGAGCAGCGAAGCGTCTGTAGGTTTATAATTTGTCCTGAAAATGTATCCTAGTATTAGGTAATCTAATTGTTGAAAAATTCTACATAAACCTGGTGAAGTGGTCAAATAATTTCCATTTAATTAAAACACTACACAATCCTTATAATAATAACTATTATAACAGTTGTGAAATGAACCATTGTCGAATACTAGTATTTTACTTTACTATATTACTGTAGTATTTTAATTACTATATTTATCACTTCTATTCGCAAGTTCAGGCTTTCCAAATAATATTATGTATTAATAGATTATGTATTATTGACATGTTCATACATATTCTTTGTACATTAATTTAGAAATGCTTTGTCTTTAATTAAATTACATTATCCTCGTATGACCCTTACGCAACTTTTATATTCATTTTTAAGCCTAAATACAACAAAAATTTCGGTTAAAGTTTTCACATTAACATACATCCATATATTCTGTAACAGAATTTCTGTTAAACTGTTTAAAATGTTTTGTACACTCTTGTCATCATTAGTATTAAATTGCGGATTATTTATAACTAATTTTTAAAGTGCTTCTTGGAGAAACACTGCAAGCAACAAAGTTGTTGGACTTGACTTTGTCGAAATTCTGACAGTGCCCCGGGAAAAATGCGGCTGCGGAGTCAACACGTTGGAAAATGGGACCTGCTGAAGTGCAATAGTAAAAACATGTGTATATTTTGCACATGTTGGAGATTGTCGTTGTTCCGTTCAGATTGCTGCTAGTTTGAAACAGTTTTTAAAGTGCTTTGGTAATTTTATTCACATGATTTTAGTTAGTTAACCAGTGATTTTTAAGATTTTACAGTTAGGGTTCTGGCAAGGCAAGTGACAACCATGTCAGGTGGATCTGAAGGCCCTAAAGGGTTTGAAGCGTTTGGACTGGCTCAGAGTTTGTTGAAGAGGATTAAAGAAGAAATTAGTAAGGTTTTAGAAATCATTAAACTTGTTTTTTTATCTGAATATTTATGTTTTGATGACTTTTGTCTTTATTTGTTAATAATTTGTGATGTGGGATGGTTTGTCTATTGCAGAAATTTCAAAGCCTACTCAAGTACAGGCAGCATGTATCCCGGAAATTCTGAAGGGCCGGAACTGTATAGCGCAGGCACCCACAGGATCTGGTAAAACTATGGCGTTTGCCATACCCATGATACATAATTGGAGTAAAGATCCGCATGGAGTTTATGGGCTTGTGTTGACGCCAACGAGGGAGCTTGCACATCAGATCAAGGATCAGTTTCTGTTTGCTGGAGGCAGCTCTTGTAAAGTTTTAGTGGTCACTGGCGGAGTGGATTATCAAACGCAAGCTGCACAAGTTCTTGCAAGACCTCATTTTGTGGTTGCCACTCCTGGGAGGTAATTAACGCTTAAATTATGACGTATCTTATTTATCTTACCTATATCTTGTTTTGTCAACACTGCTGCTTTTTTGTGTAAAAATTTGTTGTACAGATTTATTAAAAATAAACTGTTTTTGTGGCTCCACAGATTACTTGACTTGATAGAAAATGGTGGTGATTTGATGACACGAGTGTTTAAAAACCTGAGATTTCTTGTGTTGGATGAAGCAGATCGTATGATGGGCGATAAGTTTAGCGAGCAGTCAAATGAAATAAACAGAATCCTACCAGCAAAAAAGCAGACTTTGTTTTTTAGTGCCACTATTGCCAATTTAAATGTGATGACGGATTTGCTGATGAATATGTCAGGAATGGTAGGAAATAAGACATCAGTCCAGGTAATAATTTTTTGCCAATTCCTTGAACATTCTTCAATTCTGGAACATCAATTTATAAACTACAACTAATGCTGAACCTAAATTTAATATTCCTTTTATAGCCATTCGTGTATAATTATCAAAACGACGGTGAGCCAGGCGCAGAAATAGGGTTAACTGATGAGAACGACGATAAAGCTGTGGAACAGTTGAAGCCATTACTATGGCAACAAAATGTGACTCAAAAATATATAGCGTGCCCAAGGGACTTTAAGGATGGTTACTTGATGGAGTTGCTTAGATCAATGAGAGATGACAATGCTCCACCGAACATTCGTTCCATGATTATTTTTGCAACTACTTGCCGGTAACTACTAAGAAATATTTTTAAAGCAATATTTAATCGAATTTAATTTTATATTAATATTGGTTTTATTTTGCCATAGGGAATGTCAAGTTCTGTCCCTTCTTTTGACCAACATGGGTTTCTCAAATGTTTCATTACATTCAAAAATGAACCAGCAATCTCGATTGAAAGCTCTATCAGATTTTAAGTCTAGTCAAGTCAGTACTTTGGTCGCTACAGATGTAGCAAGTAGAGGTAATTGTATTTTTTTTGTATTAATATTTTAAGTGAATATCAAATGTCTGGTAACATTGGTATTTAAATTAATCGTGATGTAATAATATTAGGTCTCGATATTAAAACGGTGGACTTGGTCATCAACTATGCTGTACCCATGCCGGAGGATTACGTTCATCGCATTGGCAGAACTGGGCGTCATATCCAAAAGGGATTAGCACTGATGTTTGTTGTTCCACCAAGAGATATTCAATATTTGACTAATGTCGAAACTTACATCAGAGAAAAGCTGACGGAAATGCCAATGGACGGTATGTAAAATTATTACCTAAATGTAAAGTAATGTCAAATATTGATTATTAATTAAATGTTTGTCTTTTTATTTTTTAGAAAGGAAAGTTCTTCACATTCTCACGGACGTGCAAACTCAGAAAAAGTTTGCTGACATCAGCGTACTTGAAAAGGACCCATTTGTGGAACGAGCTAAAAGGAAACGAAAAATGGCAGATTTACAAGAATAAGTATGTAATAGGTATGTAATGTGTAACATTAGACTACCACAATGAATCGCTGTTATTGTTTTTATTTTTATTATTATTTGTATTAAAACGTTAAACCGCACAAAATCTTAATTGTTGGCCATATTATATTCATTTAGAGTTAGTCGTGGCAGGCAATTTACTTGGCATATTGTATTGCTACAATTATTTTTATAAATGGATTGTGATTTATTATATTCTGATACGTATTTATATGTAAACATATAATGTACAAAGGAAAAGACCAGACATGATTATATTATAGGCAAATATACGGTAAAAACATTTTATTAGTAACAATGTATTCTTATTCCGATATTTTTTCCATTTCCGAGTTGGCAATACTGAACCAGTTGCGTCATCCAAATAGGGAGACTTTGTTACTCCAGTTTTAGCATAAAAACTCACCCCAGCGGCTACCACTGAACGGCACCCTCCAACTTTCTCAAAAATTCAGGCACGTTCATAGTAAGCGTTTCCTTGAAGAAGGCATGGAATTTCAATACCTTGCACCAGAAAATGTGCGTCGCCATTTTGTTTTGGCCAATAGGTAATAATAAATTAGTAATAGGTATAGTAACAATTTGTCGCTACGAACGAACCCTGTAATCCGAAGCAACGCTGTTTCACAATGCCCCGTACTTATCTCAGAAGATTGACCTGTCTACATGCATTCCATTTCTAGCCCTACTAGGTATTTCATACCTGGTAACTTACCAGTGGTAAGTACATACAATGAACTTTTTATTACATAAACTGTCAACTACCATGTTGCAATTAGGTGTAGATTGATAATCATAAAACGCTATGAACGTTGTCGAATGACTCACCATAAGTGGTAGAAAAAAGTAACCTAACAACAGTCTATTATGCTGAATAAAAAAATGTTGAATAGATGTCTTATTAAATTAGCATAAAACTTTTGTCCACAGTTCACATTCATTAGCCATGCCCTTAATACCCGGCTACATCCCTGAAGAAAGTAATTGCTATAAGAACTCGATTTTTCCTAATTTCCCAAGTATAAGCTAGATTTGGACCATCGCGATACAAGATTGTTAAAATACAAAGGGACATCGTTTCTTAAAGATGTTATGCATGAGACAACCCTTGAAATGAAATTGTAGCTATCCATGAAGGCAGTATTTTGTTTTCATTTTTAGCAGTTAGCTAATAAGTTTTTTATGTCTTTGTTCATTTCATACCATAAAAGCATTACCCACTGGACACCTTTAATTTCCACCGTATGTAGATGATAAGGGCGTAATAGTCTAGTCCAGTTTAGTGAAGCTCTCTTTCCTGGCCTATGAAAGTTTTTGTCATCAATCTCCTCGCAAGAAATTAGATAAACCAATGTTTAAGTTCATATTTATTGCACATGATTCATCCTCAATTTTTCCAGATTACCTACGTACATCTGAAGCTTTTCTACACTTCCATAATAGTCCATGAAACAAGCATTGTTATGTCTGACACTGTAGGGATTTACTTGAGTATGGCCGTTGGTTGACCGTTGTCTAACTGGCCTATATTTTTATTCTTTTCTTGACAAACTAGCCGCTCATGATTAGCAGGACTTACTTTGAATGCATGCAACAATAAAATTCACTTTCAAAGTCCTGAACATAAGTTTGTCTTGATTTTAGCAGGGAAGAAAGTTTTGTGTGTCTTTTCTTCACTGTAAACGTGGCTATAGCCACACCAGTTTATAGTTTAGAGTGATGCATTCTTTCTTTGTGGTTGAATGTTTCAAGTCATCTCCTCACCCGAATTCCCAGTGACTAGTGACTGGGACCCAGTCTTTGTTCTCTCAAATGCAAAATTGAATAGACAGAAGCTGCTTCTATGCAAATTTTCAAGATTTATGGTTAGGGAAATGGAACGGTCGAAATGACTTGGATTTCTCACAATTGTTATTGCAAGCTATTCATGGGTGTTTTAAACAATTCCATATAAGTTCCATCTCTGCACTAAACATTCAACACGAAGAAAATATTATGACAGCACATAGTATACATAGCATATTATGTCAGTAGTGGTGGGAATAATTTTTGACATTTCACTTTTAACTTTCATCGATATCAGACAGACACCGTGGCCCTTGAAACCATTTACTTCGTTCTTAAAATTTCACTCTAAGTTTTCTGTTTCTGAAGTTTCTGAACACTTGTAGTTGTTGATAGGGCTGTTATATTTTTCGTTAAATTGTATAAATTTTTAAGAGTGACACTTGTGGTTAATTAATATTTTTTACAAGCTTATTATTAAAATCGATTTATACCTCTGCCGTATTCATTTAGAAAACTTGATAAGTGGAAAAAATTAGCTAAAATTGTCTTCAGTACTAAAAAGATAGTACCAAAAGCTAGGTCAACATGCAAACCTCAGTTTGGCGTCTGTGGGCAAAGGGTTTAGCCTACGTGGATCTTGTAAGTATTTTTTCTTTTTATGCAAAACCTTTTATATTTCTTTTACGTTATATAAAAATGTTGACAGAGAATGAGTAGTGGGAATATTTCGTGTCATAAATTTACTTATGAAACTGCTTTCTTTTAATACTTTCAGATACTTTCTTGCATCCATTTGATTTACCTCTTTGTCGAGATAATTTTAGCAATAATTGCTTCGACTCAGCCTGATCAGACCTTGGGTGGAGCAATTCTACAATGGAACAACAATGGAACAACAGAAACAATGTTTGTATACCAACCAGGAGGTATGTAGTAGTAAATTATTATTGCATAGTACTCACTCCTATTTCCAATATACTTTTTCCAACTAAGCAAATATATTGAACTGGAATATTTTTGTGATTATTATATTCTAGTTCCCTATTATGTAACTGTTATTTCTTGGGTAACCATTGCAATTTTTGCACTGATTAGCGGAATTAATCTATGGACCATCATCAAATTGTTGGGTGCGACCGAAATTGTAAGAACTGCTAACAAACATTGATTGATATTATACTTATGATTAAACTGTCCTGCAAACATAGGATAAATTCGCTTTGTTTGTGTGTATTTTAAATTATGTAGGAAACAACCCCCAGGGATGCTTTGCAAAGGGCTCGGATGTGGCGAAACGCGCAAATAATCTTCACTACCCTCGGGATTATTGGTTTAATTGTACTATGTTGGATTTCTCTGTGGGCGTTGCTAGGTTTGGCAATCTGGATGATATGGCGCGGAGCCTTTTTATTCATTGCCTATCGTTTTATGAAAGACTGTGAATCTGCTCTTGCTAAAATTGTCCCTAATCAGTGTTGAAGTTGGTGCTGGCAACGGCAACAATTTTCTGAGTAATTAATTACATGAAATAGATTAATTATGGATGTGTGTATAATTATTTAAGGATGGAGGAAATATGTTAAAAATAAGTTTCTTGTTGTTAATATTAATTAATAATGTTGTTATAATAAGATATGATAGTGCTGGTTTACTTAGCGATTTGTATGGTATGAATTAATCCAGTTTTAATAATTATAACGTTAGTCGTATTGATTGTAAGAAATGAATTGTCGCATTGTAACTCTCTGTGAATCTATATTTTTAGGTATTTTGTAGTTTATAAGTAATTTCTAATTCGTTAGGAGCTTTCAACCAATAATACTATGACTTGAATTATGGTGAATAGATAATGTAGGTATATTTTTATTTGTTGATATTGAATCGTTATATGTATTAACAAAATAAGTAAATTCGTTACGTGATTAATTGAAACGGATATGGTAAAATCAGTGTAATTTTGACATGACATATTTTCTTGCTCGTTGTTTTATACTCTTTAATGGCAACTCAATGATTACCTGTTT
Organism: Coecobrya sp. COE2; assembly: GCA_027743765.1. NCBI lineage: Eukaryota > Metazoa > Arthropoda > Collembola > Entomobryomorpha > Entomobryidae > Coecobrya > Coecobrya sp. COE2. The sequence goes on along the minus strand of JAHZMV010005069.1, from coordinate 10,967 downwards.
TCGAGAGTTCTCAAGTAGCATGTTTGGTGCGTATCAATAATACATAATTATTTAAGTACATGTATACATAATTAATGTTAAAGCATCATCCCATTATCTGGCTCCTCCAAGCGAAATCTGACTGCATTTTCACTAGAATGGCCATACGTTAGAAAAGCAATGCTGAGCTTCATAGTACATGATTCATCCTCAATTTTTCCAATATTATGTAAATTGGAACTGAAGCATCTACATTTCCATAAGACACCATGGGCCAAGAGACCAGTTTCGTTGTGTCTGACACTGTAGAGATTTACTTGAGTTAGGCCGTTGACCGTTGTTTTTCTGACCCATTTTCGTTCTTTCATTGAGAAGCTTACCGTTCATGACTAGCAGCAATGCTGCTGCTGCATGATTCACTTTTTATGCATGCAACAATTGAACAACATTCGCTTTCAAAGTCCTTCTGAACGTGCATATCGACACCGCACATCTTGACCGTCGAACATCCTTCCATCCTTAATTCCTTAGATTTACACTGTATTCTGGAATGGCGCTATTCCATTGATACTTGTTGTTATTGATAGGGCTGTTACGTTTTTCGTTAAATCGTGTAAATGGACATTTTTATGAGTATAGTGACACTAGTGTGTAATTTTGTATACAAGATGCATGGTCAATTTTTTCAAGATTATGTAAATAGGAACAGAAGCGGGTACATTTCCAAAAGACAGACGCCATGAAACAATCATTGTCGTGTCTGACACGTGACACTATAGGGAATTTGGCCGTTGACTTGACGGTTGTCTACCTGGCCCATTTTCTTTCTTTTATTCTGTTCACAACATGCCTATCCGTTCATTCGTAGCATGTTTTTTTGCTTTTTAAGCATCCAACAGAATTCACATTCAGGGCCCTACTTAATGTACCAATTATATTTGCATATCTCTGATATTCCACCCGAACAATCTTACATTTTGAAGACATCAATGATTTTGATCTGCCATCCACTGACGTTGTAGCTTCAAGAGATGTCTCATTGCATTATATTATAGCAATTTTAAACCACCCATCAATTACTTAAAATTGGAGGATGACATTCCTAAGGACTATAACACCTAATGTGTAAGATAATTTACAATTTAACATTCTAAAGGAGCAACCTAAGAAAGATTGACTATCATTAGGAGTTATTATTGCATTTCATTTTTTAGCTTCAGAATTTCTGAGACAGAGATGAAACTTTCATCCTGAAAGTTGTATGTGTCTTTGGGGTGACTTGATACTGATGCTAATCTATTAGTAGATGCTATCCAAATTATGACTTGTAAATACTCGAAAGTGATTATCTGTAGAACTATCCTATCCTGCATAGAAAAATAGAAATACATTTATTTAAATATTGACTCAAATAATACAGCAGCAGCAGTGGTCTCAGTATTTGTGGTTCGCTGTTTGTTGTATTTTTATATCAATTTTTACCACATTTGCAAGAGCAGGCTACTTGAGTTACTATTTTTTCCATTCCATGTATGAAAACGATGTCTTTTGAAAATAACACATTATTTACTATCTATCAACCAAACACCAAACTTTTGGGACAACAGGAAATAAGGTTTACCACCTTTCCGCTTGCTCTTCCCGAGTGACAAAAGGACAAATCTTTTCCTTTCGATTTTCATGTCCAATTTCTACCCTAAATTACATGAGCTTCAAATCAAAATTATAGGTCACCTTCTTCGGCCATCCTATATAGCATCAGTGGCAATATGGAAAGTGAAAGGATTAAAGGACCTGATAATGATGAGCAATGAACAGTACGACAACTAAATATTGCCCTTTTTGGGCACTCAATAGAATAGATTCATTTTCTCATTCAATGAGGTATGTAAGCATTCACCTGTTGCACAAGGTGTAGATAAGAAGAAGGAGCTTGAGCATAATAATATTATGTAGGTACATACATAATATAATGGAAATGAGTGTGAATTGAGAAACACTAACTTGCTACACAGGCAACTATTATTGAAAATAGTGAAAGCTTCGTTCATTCTTGCAAGTTTTGACAGTAAAAGGTTCTCTACCTGTGATTGATCTATAAGATCTCGAGGATGACCTCATTAAATCATTAAATTTGAATGTATTGCTGTGTACACACCTGGATTTAACTGCCCGGTAAAGACGATATTGTAGTGCCAGCGAGCAAACTTGAGCATGTGCTATAAGTTTTATTTGAATCCGTGAGTCATGATGGAAGAGACTTTTTCCGGTGGTGATTCCATTTTTGCAGGCGTTGGCCCTTTGGGGCTACTTGCGTCAGTTATACTGTTTGTACTAGTGGTATTTGTGCCACCTCAAGGGGGAGAGAATGAAGGATGGATTGACCACGCCGTTGAAGGACCGTCCCAGTTTGAAAGTGATTTTGCATCAACACGAAGAGAATATTACGAAGTATTTCGCCAATCTGACAGTGCACAGAGATCATTTTGGCAGATTGAAGGATTAAAAAACGGATTGAAAATGCATGTCTTGTGGGATATGAAACATACTTCAACTTTTCAACTGCAGAAAATAAGGAGGAATATGAAATACGGAAAACAGTGGAACTCTTACTTTAAGGAATATCTTGTTGTACTTCAATAGCTGAATGGTAGGCTTACAGAATACATTGTATTCAACAAAACAATCTGCATTTTTTTAAATTACGAAAGTTTCATTGTAATAAAAACATTTATTTTCATTTTCAGCCAAATTAAAATGTCATCCCTCGCTTGATTCTTGATCATCGTCAGTCATTCATGACTTTAAAACAAAAATATTTACGTGTTTTCACGCAAGTCCATAGTAAAAGTAATCTCGGTTTCTAATGTTGAATTTAATAACGCCTGTTATTTATTTATAAAAATAAAATATAATTTGTAATTAATTATCGTTAAAATAAAAATGTTGATATTAATTTTAGATAATGCATTAAAATCAAATTAAGTACAAACATGTCACTAACTAGTTACCTTCCTGTATAGATATTATGTATTGTTCTTTTCGATGATTCCAGCATCCATTTCTTCTTTTCACAAAATTGTATGCGAGCCAATTACCTAAATCATTGCTCGATGAGTTCACTGTTATAAACGGTTACGATTTTGTTTCAAACCACCTTTAAAACTAGCATTCTACACCATTATCAACCTTTAACACGTCTACAACATAATTCTAATTACGTCTACTGCTAATAATGATTGATGGTAACTTTGACATTCAAAGAGCGTTTTATTAGCAATTTTACTTTTCAAAAGTTTTCATGATGTTTTAAGTTACCGTTAGACTTGATTTTATTACCTTCTTACTTTATCCAGCTTGTTTAGGAGTTCGATTAGGTAATCAAACTAATCAATCATAATAAAATGTCAGTTTGCCCCAGAGATTGCATTGTCAGTTTGTCACACAGGCAGATGTGGAGAATTATACAATGCTTTTTAGTATGTAAGAAAAAATTGACAAGGAAGTGAGCATTTAATTAATGCAAGTTAGATAGATGTGAAGGGATGCTGAAAATGTTTTAGAACGAGTTGCGAATGCGATGATTGATAATTACTGATCACTGATCACCACTGATTACTATATTGCAATTTGTAATGAAAAAGGAAATCGTTAGAAAATGGGGAAATGCGAGACCAGTCATGTATCAATGAATGAACTTAAACACAAAAATGACCAACGAGACAACACTGCACTGTTATCATTTTTCCATCCATCCATATTTTATAGTAGTAAATATTTTATAAGGTTTAGATTTAATTAGTTAACCACGTTCATACACGCTAATTATAATTGTGCGAAAGACTGGCGTCGGCTAAAACAAACGAAAACAACAGCTGAAGGATTCCCCCAGACAATAACAATCACCTTGAGAAAAGGAGACCACAAAACGGAACGTGTGTGCGTTAAAATAATTAAAGTTGTAGGCGTTGTGACAACATCAATTAAAAAGAAAAGAGTAGTCCCTTATTTAATTTAATTTTAATTTTAATTTTTTTTATTGCAGTTTTGAAAAGTGGATTAAAAATAGATAAGCTTTTTTTTGTAATCTGATCTCTCGGAGTGCTGGAGAATCTTAGGGTTTCCTAAATATGCTGACATCTCCGAGAATGGAACTCGTTCCAGACTTTAATACAAGTAATAACCGTCCAGAGGTTGAAGACTTTTTGAAACTGTACGACTTTGAAAAGTGGTTCAATCATGAAAGTTTTAACGCCTCTTTGGAGAGGAATTGGACGTGGATCTTGTACTTGTCAGCATTCTATATATACATGGTACACCATGGACAGAGGTGGATGGCTAACCGGAAGTCGTTTGAGTTGAGAAGATCCCTGATTATTTGGAACTTTTCGCTGGTCATCTTCTCGGCTGCTGTTTGTGTGAGAATGCTTCCGGAACTTGGTTGGCAGTGTAAACAAAGCGGATTCTACGACTCTCTTTGCCGATTGTAAGGGAGCGTTTATATGATAATTAAATAATTTTAGTTGTTAAAGGCATGAATTTCTAGTTAATTTTTCTTGTGTGTTTTGTTAATTGCAGTGGCAGTCAAAAGTCAATTACACAGCTTTGGGGAGTCGTGTTCGCCTTCAGTAAGGTGGTCGAGTTTGGGGACACGGCCTTTCTGGTTTTGAATAAGAAGCCGATAATATTCCTTCATTGGTAATAATCATTGATGTTTGTATCCATGTCTAACTTAATTCTTGGTGAATTTGGGGTTGCTTTTACTAATTACTCTGTTGTTGCCCTAGGTATCACCACGCAACTGTAGCTATTTATGGTTTTTACGTTGGCGACATCAATGACCCAGCCTCACGTTGGTTTGTTCTGATAAACAGCCTCATTCATACAATCATGTATGCATATTACGGGTTTAAGGTAAGAAGATATAATTATAGAATTAACTATCTTTGAGTAGGATTAACTACACTGCAGTGCAGTGACTACACTGATTTAAGTATCATCACCATCATTTTATTATTACGTTTTTTACAGGCTATGGGAGTAAATGTTCCAAAGAAGATTTCTGTCACCATTACATCACTCCAGATTAGTCAGATGATCTTTGGGATTTACATTAATGTCGTGACGTACTTAGCTAAAGGTACCCATAAATTACATTTCATTTTTATTTAAATAAATATCCATTGAAGAAGTCTGTAATAATAAGCTGTGTTCTTCCATTTGTTTGCAGCGTCTGGAGTCCCGTGTGAGCGGTCTCATCAGAACTTACAAGTAGCCTCCGTCATGTACGCTTCCTACCTCGTACTATTCGCAAACTTTTTCTACAAATCCTACGTGACAAGGAAAAAGAAAACAGGATCATCTCAGCAGCAGAGTCTGAAGAAGAAGCTGTAACTCGGTGACAATATATCCAGCCTTTCGCACATACAGGCCATAGTCCCATGGACTGCAAATTTCAAATTGACTTGTATTTAATTTGGTCATGGTCCAGTAGAGTAGAAAAATTGTCTTGGCCAATTTTGTACAATACTGGGAATAAAATTGTGGGTACTATGTAAAGCGTTTCAAGTGTTTATTTTTGTTTCATCTTGCGTCATGTCTTACGCACACTATGACGTATTTAGTATTATATATATTTACATAAGTACCTATGCAAGTATTTTTTTGGACTTGAACTGCGAAGCACATTTCTCTGGTGTAGCTATCTATGACTCAGTAATTTTCCGAAAATATTCTATTTAAAAAATTCCCCACCTAAAATTTTGTTTTCATCCATCGCCATTGATGATTCATTTAAATTTAAAATCTTGAAATGCACTTATGTTATACTTAAGCGATTGCGATATACAATGTATATTATACATGCTACTTTTGAATTTTATTTTGTTTAATACCTTTCCAAGAAACAAGGTGTTTATCACGTTTGTTGACATTATCAATTTAGCACCTTCCCAGAACTTGTTGAAATCATTACGACTTTAGCTGAAAGGAAAATGAGTGGTGTAGCGACTTGTTGACAGATTGAAAACGTGTTCCAGGATATCACGAACGACGCTTTCAGCTTCATCAGATCCATCCCAATTCCAAATACACATCCGCATCCTCCTAGCGTTATAAAGTTGTCTCTAGCGCTAGCACATTTTTTAGATTAAAATATCAAGGATGAGCTTATCACTTCCTATTTATATTTTTGTCTTGTTTAACAGAGAAAAATCGTTCTTTGCTCCAAACAAAGCCTACAATAATCAATTTTTGGACAGATTCATCATGCCCTCGTGAATTCTAATGATTTATAGTTTGTCGAAAACATAAAAATATAAAAAAGCATGCCTACTTACAACCAAGACTCTGTATAAAACGCTATAACAAAGTAACCTAATCAAACATACATGTAACATAACACAAATTGTAAATTATGGACCTATATCGCAAAAAAACTAGACGGACAAATGTGTGCACTGCGTACATACCTACATACAAATGCTAAGAATACCTAAGTGAGCATTCATGATTCATGATCACGATATTCAGCAGGATCCCATCAAAAGTAAGACATTATGCAGCAGCAGCAACAGCAAAGGCTTTGCCGTTTGGATTGCATTTTTATGAAATGTGACTGATTGACCATCTTCATCCTTCAAACAAGTCAATACCACCCCCTCGTCATCAGCAACCACTGCTGCTTACAAAAATATTGTGCTATCGGATTCCCTCAGCAGTAGTAATCCTCTCCATGTGTAATTTTTTAAGTAAATTGAAACAACTAAAAAATATCAAATCAAGTGTCCTCCTGCCTTCCTTCATCTTCACAATCTCAGTCGTGTATGCAGGATTTTTATAGAAAAATATAATATTATGCTTCTCTCTGCAAATCTTTGCATTCCTGTTAGCATTCATAGAAAATATATATTATAGTATTCCATTCCACCATATCACCACCCTGACCTTGTCAGCACTGCTGAAAAATTACAAGATGCACTATGCCATGCGTTTATTATAACTGCGTGCGTGCGTGTAACAAAAGAATCCATGTACGCGTTTTACTCACAGCAGCAGCAGCACTTTTCAGCAGATAGGGAATTAAGCGGATTATTATGTCATATTATCAATGATACATATTAATAATGTAATTTTTTATAATGACTCTCGACATACAAGCTACTAGTCACTTTGAAAAATTACAAGATGCACTATGCCATGCGTTTATAACTGCGTGCGTGTGTATAACAAAAGATTCCATGTACACTCGTTTTACTCACAGCAGCAGCACAGTTTTCAACAGATAGGGAATTAAGCGGATTATTATGTCATATTATCAATGATACATATTAATAATGTAATTTTTTATAATGACTCTCGACGTACAAGCTACTAGTCACTCGTAGCACGTGCGTTCATGACAAAACGCGCGTATCCATCAGTTATCATTATCATCATCACACTCTCGCTTATAATCATCCCCTTCCCCTTTTTATCTTCCTTGTAAAATTGCACAACTTCCTAAAAGAAGAACACCTACACAACTAGCTCTATTATTAAGCAAGGCAGCATAAGATATTATTATCGTTAAATTGGAAGTGTGAATACTGTATTGCTGTCAGTCAAGGAATAGTAGAGATTTCATATATTTTATCTCTTCTATTTTTAAAATGCTAATGGTTTCTTCTTTGCACGTTCAGCTTAAATGGCAAATGATATACAGGCGTTTGATTATTTTGCTGCATTTCTGTCTTTGTTTACCTTCACACTTGAAGCATGAGGATAACTTGAGGAGCCACACAATATTTCTGCGAACAGGACAGGTAAATAAATATAAATGGATGCAGAGAGACTTTATAATGTTGATTAAATGACCATGCTTAAATATGATGTACTCACCGTGCGAGCCGTGATGGTTCGCAAAGTGATCATGATCACTGTCAATCGCACAGTGATCCCCAATCTGTGCACAACCACCGCTGCTGCACAAGCATCAATCATTGAGTGATTAGCTAAACGGTAGAAGTAATTAAGATAATTATGTCTTTGCCGACATTATGGACAGGTGTCCTTTTTCTTGTGGTTATAATTGTGCCATCAATATTTTATCCAGTGAGTGCTCAAGTGTCACTCGGCAGATTTGTCTATAATGGCCATGGACTTGGGGGCGAAGTGATAATTTTAAATGAAAGGCAGTACAGGATTAAAGGTAGCTCTTCTATTTGGTTTTTTAATTGATTCCAGGATTATGAAAGAAAATCAATTGATTTTTCCTTAACTTATTTTGATTCCAGGATTTTCTTACGATGGTGGCGGTCCAGCGGTTTGGCACACCGGAATGCCACGGGGAACCGTTGGGGTCTACTCTGAAGCTGCTTATGCGTTCCAGAATGAAAATGGAAATTGTAACAAACTTGGCAAGCGTTATACCAACACTGATGTGGTGATCACGGTTCCCAGCAATATAAACATAGTAAGGGACTTGGAAACCATTGCTGTCTACTGCTACCGCTTTTGTCATAATTTTGGCCATGTCAAAGTGCCCCGGAATTTGAAGGTTCCTGCAGCACCCAGAAACCTTAAGAGTAGTTCAATTTGCCGGCCCAATTATCCGACATGCTCCAGGGATCGTACAAGAGACAATGCCGTGTGCCTTCGAAACAACGGGATTGAAGACACTTGTCCTGTTTCCGGCGGTTCATCCACGAAACGGCCAAACAAGAATAATAATAACAGGCCTGGATTGCCAGCTGCACGGAACTTCCGGAGCCGGAACAACAAAAATGCCGGTGCTCAGAGGATTGGCAGGTTTACCAGTTATGCTAATGGCGTGGTTGGTGAAGTCACCATTTTGAATGATAAGCAGTTCCGTGTCCGGGGATTGGGATACAATGGAGCCAGAGGCTCAACCACCTACTTTCTGCTTATGGAAAAGGGACCTGCAGGAATTTTCAGTGTGAAGGCTTGGGCTGTGCCAAACGAACGTGGCTCGTGCAATGGACTGAGGTCTTATAGAAGTGCGGATGTTGTCATTACAGTACCGGATGAAATCAGTTTGAGCAGGGATGTCGGTGCCATTGCGCTGTATGATTATGAAAAGTGTGCAAACTTTGGTCATGTTCGGTAAGAGCTTCCGTCAATGACCTAATATTACCTGGATCAATTGACCGTGAAATTCTACAGTTAAATGCGAGAGATCCTCTTTATATCTGCTTTGCTAATTTGACCAATTTCATTGTTAATTCGCTTTTATAGCATTCCGGATGGATTAAACGTTCCTGATGGAGCCGTTGGTGTAGGAAAGAAGCGAAGCGTTTGCCTACCATACTTTCGACCTTGTTCAAGGTTAACAAGAAAACCCATAATATGAAATGAATCCTCCAACAAATCAATGAACTTTATTGTACACTTTTTTGATAATTGCATAAAAAAATATTTTGTGACGCAAATTCTTTTATTTTATTTTTGCAGACGCGATACTAGAAACGCTGGAGTGTGCAGAAGTAGAAGAGGTGGAGGAGAAGTTACCTGTTAATAAACGTTCGGAAAAATAACTACCCACCCATCTTACAGTTCAAGTTCCTGTTCTTATTGAGAGGGATTTTTTATTTGGTTAATTAAGTGCTTGAATTGTTACAACTAATTGTAAGAAGCTAAATTATTTTTTATCACTAACAATGATAAGATAACAAGATAGAATATTTATTGAGTAAAAGTATTACGAGAGAAGCCAGCCTTTCATCATATATTTTATTACAAATAACCTCATAAAAATTCATATTTTTGTTCATATGCCGTACATAAAATTAGTTATTTGTTCGAAAGTTAAGTTTCATAAGTCATCGGCCAGTTCGATATGCACTTCAAAGGTATAAAGCTGGTAAAATTACATAGGTATTATTTTGCTGCTCTGATTAGCTAACTGGAGATTTAAATTGCAAAGATTATATCATGCCTGAGTTTGACAGTAAAATGGAATTAATCATAAATCAAAAAGCTAGTGCAATTAATTGTGTGTAAATACCAACTTGCATACAATACCTACTGACGTGATAGGCGTACTCTGGAAACAAGGCTAGGCTATGCTAACAAAGAGTTTGATTCATTTTTTATCTTCCAGTCCAGTTAGTTGTCCAGTATATCCAGCACTGCAGTAGTTGTTGAAGCGCAAGATGTGACGATGATGATGATTATATCGTGTGCAAAAAAACGACTAACTTGATATTAGTGTATTTTTTGCAAGTAAAATTGGCAAAAATGCAAGCAGCTCAAATGGCACTCTGTGTGTTCTCACGATTTTATGCGTTTCCAACTGGACAACTTGAAGATAAAACGAGTGAATATTCATAGCCTCCCATATGGTCTAGTGGCTAGGATAGCTGGCTTTCACCCAGCAGGCCCGGGTTCGATTCCCGGTATGGGAAATATTTTTTGCTCTTTTTTTCTTTGCATTTTGCCTGTATCGTGTCGTGATTATAATTGATGCAATTAACGGAGACAGTAAATTAATTTATTTTTACATTTTATGTTTAGCAAGAGAATAAAATAACCTTATCTAATTGAACAATTTATTGACTGTGTAAGCATATATGTATATAAAGCTTACACAATTGACAAAGAACAGTTAAAGATTTAATACGCAGCAGACAAACATGCTTATTTTACGCATTAGTTAGAGTAGAAATAGGTTTATGCACTGATGATTGATAATTTTGTGTATACAAAATGCAAACACGACAACTGATTTCATTCTTTACAGTGATCGGGTTTCTATATATAATTTTCTACTTTACAGCAGGAAAGACAATTTGTGTGTGTGAAGAAGGTACGAAATACGGACAAGTTTGTGGAGCTAACGGAAAGACGTACAGCAGTGAGTGTGAAGCAAAGTGCCATGGTATGTAATTGGAGTTAACGTACATATTATTCTCGGTCCCATTCCATCAATTAAAAAACATGGGTGTTAAATGATCTACGTTTAATTTTGCTTGTTAAACAGGAATTAAAAT
>JAHZMV010005068.1:0-16675 GCA_027743765.1 Coecobrya sp. COE2 | reverse complement strand
GTTGTCAAACAATGAATTAACCCAATTTTATTTCCTGTCCAAACTTTTCATTCCAACAGTTTGTACAAGTTGCACGTGAAAAAGCAACATAAAAAGCGCAAACATTATTACTTACCATCGCCACAACCGGACCAGAGTACATGTACTGGACCAATCCGTTGAAGAAAGGCTTGTCAGCTAGATCTTTGTAATGCTGCTCCAGAAGTTCCTTTCCAGCCTAAAAATAGATAAAAATATTTCCCATTTATAAAACCTGTACATTTACAAGAATAATGCAACGTTCCGGAAATATGTATTTTCCGCTTGACACCACATACCCAAGTAAATTTCATTCCAACAAGGACGAAACCCTTTTGTTCAAATCGCTTCGTGATTTCACCAATCAGGCCCCTTTGAACTCCATCCGGTTTTATCATAATGAAGGTCCGTTCACCAGCCCCATTGCTTACGGAAGATGCCATGGCTCTCTTGTCCAGAACTTTTAACAAGAACACCACTTTCACCCAACTCAACCTGTGCAGTCTGAACCAATTTATTCGCAAGATCTCTCTCCGGGAAAGGTAACCTGTATGGATAATTAAAACAGCTACATTAGCAACAAACAACGACCCATTGACATTATAATCTACTTTCTATTCCCTTAAATCAATCTATAAATATTGAAATAGATGGATGATATGTAGTCACTATAAAAGTTATACATACTACATAAGCAGAAACAATACTGAATACGGATACGGTTTCCTGTTAATTTACTCTCCTACTTCCTTCCTAACTCGCCTTATTGCATATTGTAATTATAATAATTATTGTATTCAGAAAAAGAGAAATCAATAATTTGGCATATTTATACATGCACCTCTTGGAGCCAACAGCCAACCTACCACCACAACTTTCCTAGTCTCATTTCCAGAATTCCCAGGAAAGTCCTTTCAGGCATGTACTACGAATGTAATTAAATTACGTTATCCAGTATCCTGCCTTGCATGACATTATCTAAACCATCAGCAATAAACAAATCTCCAGAGAATATCAATATATACAACCAGATAAAAGCTCAAGTTTTGCAATAGAATCTATTGAATAGGTATACACACTTTTAGATAATTATGCCATAAAAATATCAGGAATAACTAAATGCAAATGCTCTTTTCCTATCTATTTGACCTTACCTGTTGCTAAATTGCTGCAATTTTCCGATTGCCAAATTTCCTTCCTGTCTGTTTCAATGACCCGTGAATTAGCTAATTAGCGTCTTTAAATTAGTCAATAATTAAGAATCAGCACCACACAGTCACACATCAAAACAAGAATATTACAGTTGACTAGAGTTAACATGAACCGGAAGTGACTTTCTTGGAATGAAAGCAAATTAAACGTAACGGTTTCCAAACCATAATCCAGAAAAAATAGCCTCGGATTCTAACCAAAAAGGTGTGAAGTGATGAAAATTGTTCTGGCACATGAGGGGCGGCTTTTTATGACAATGACACGTGCAACAAGCGTAATTTTTACAGCTTCTTATTTATGAACAATGACCTTGAAACCCACCACTACTTAATTACATTACGTGAGTCATGCAATTTACCTGTTGTGTCAATTACAAACTAGGCTCCCTGGAAAAGTTGACTTGATTGAGATATTTATGCAAAATGGAAAATTTTTATGTATAAATCTGTTATTGATTATTGCTCAAGAGGCAAGGAGAAAGTTTAATGAAATGATTTATTCTCGTTAAGTTGCATGTAAGCCATGTAATTAACATCTTTATGCTTTATTTTTGCAGGAGCTTGATTCGAGGATAATAATCGCAAACTTTGGATCTGACGTTGCACCACTTGTGTTCTGTGAGGTATGGCATATTTATGCGATTTGGCTAATGAAATATTATGCTTCTTGGCTTGAGTTGGCAAAGCATATTTAGTGAGCTAATACAGTTTTTAACTAATAATTAACAAGAACACCGCTGGAAAGCCGTTAATATGCTTTTTATGTTTTTGTCCCTTGTTCAACAAACTGGCGCACCAAATCCAAGTGTTATTAAAGTTTACATTTTTGAATCAAGTTACATAATATGAATTTATATGATAACCAACAGCTTTGCAATAATTCATTTTCGCATTTTTTACATGCGTGTGAGAGGTTTAGAAAACTACACTAAATACATATTATACTACGTTGCGGCACGAGCTGCTATTTTTTATATTTTGTGACAGAAACCATTTTTTCTCGTTCGTCCGAACATTACACACCACCCCCATCCCTTTAGTATTCCATGAAGGAATGCATCATCATAATCATGACAATAACTATATCTAATATAAAAGCTTTCCAAGTAAAAAGTAAGCATCTTTGGAAATTCCAGGAGCGGCTTTTGTTGTACATCATTTTGTATGAATACAACACGTACACGTACACACACAAGGCAATAATATAAAAAACAATACAAACGGCCATCTTTTTCGTTACTTTCATGAAATGCTATCTATTTTATATCTATTCTATAATGCATTAGGTATTACATGAAATGTCCGTCCTTGTTTGCGTCGTTGCAGTTGGTTGGCAGTGTCTGGAGAAAATGGGAAAAGTTGTTATTCATTCATTTTATTACTTTACATTATGGTGACGTATGAGGCATGTCTAACTTCCCCAGAAAATGATTTAGAGATCAGCAAGGGAGCGTCATATTAAACAAAAACCGGGTTTCATAAGCTGCACTCCATATTTTTTTCTGACCTCTTCAAAACTTCAAATTGTATACATAACGTAATGCATTATTCGTACACAAACTTGCATCAAAAAATTGATCAAAAATAACAATAACCCTTTTCCCTTGATAATGTGAAAGTCAGGATGAGTGTAACCAATCATATTTTACTATTTACTATATGGGGAAAGCAAGTTGTTGGATGGAAAGAAAGTTACCGAGAAAACTGAGGAATTGCAAGTATTGTGTAGTATATCCAAAAAGACATGTCTGATAAAGATAAATGAAGTATTGGCACAGGGTAAAAAGGACATGGTGAACACTGAAACAAAGTGACCTCTCGGGGGACCTGAGCCCTCAACCCAAAATAGTACAGTTTATGTAACTTAAAATGCGGCATACATGTTTTTGCCAATTGCTAGATCAAATACCATAATATTGGCTTCACATAAACCAGCTTCATTAATGAATAGATAATTTTCTGCTGGCATAAGTCAGGATATTGTGGAATGATGAAAGAAGGTTTAGGTATTCTGTACATTTAACAGTTTTTCTCATAAGTAAAAATGTTAAATACCTTTTCGTGGGACATATATTGTAAATATAATGATGGAAATGTAATTATTTTCAGTGTCATACCATTTCTAGTACTTTGGTTAAAAACCGTCTGCATTCTGTTTGTTAAAATGTAACTCAATCACTTTCCATTTTATGTCTGCACCTTTACATTGCCATTATGTACATAGGTACATGTACTGAAAAGAGAAATCTTCTAATGTAAGCATTGTACCCTTGAATAAAGTAGGGGCACTGTGAGACACATCATGTTCCAATCTAGTCGATCATTATTGAACCTTCAGTGCTACGCACATTCCATTCAATCCAAACACTACACTTCCTTGCTTTGAAGTTTGGAAAGAGGGACTTTATAATGATTATTGTTAGAGAAGTGGGTACTCGACTTGCTATATAGAATCGGTTTTTAGCCTCAGTTCATTTTAGAGCAAACAACACTTTAAGTTCCGTTTTAGTTAGATAATGTTATGAGTGAAACCATAATAATAAAAGAAAGCAAAGCTTGATGAATGCGTTCACATTTTAGCAAATTTTCTTTTATAACGTTTCCAATCACAAATCGTAAGAAATTAACACATTTTCCAAGAAACTAGTTCTCATTTAATTGTATTTTTATTCTTTGCTCTTAGATATATAAATTAGGTATGCATGGGAGTGACTATTCGTGGATTTTAATTGGAGAACCTGAAACAGCCTGGTGGATGGAATCTCCTGCTGAAAACCGTTCTTCCAGATCGACGAATTCGAAACGAAGAAAAAAGCGAAAAAGCAAACGAAATTCAAAGAAGTCTGGAAGCAGAGGACAGTCTAAATCGGTTTCTTCCTCACCTTCCTCTACTACCACCAGCACCCCAACAACCTTTCCCCTCGGTAGCGACTATAATAAGCAGCAGCATCCACCGGAGGCTCTAACTCATCAATCCGACAAATCTAGTTCTAGAGAAGAGCATTTGTCTTTCAGTGATCATGTTAGTGGTGGAACTAGTACTAGTTCCATAACTGATGGTGATTCCATTTCAATTAGGATGGAGAGCAGCCTAGCGTTTACTAGTAATAGGGTCAGCATCAACAGCGACAGGAGGGAAGAAAGTAGAAGTAGACTAGGTAGAAGTAAAAACCAGACTGGAAGCAACAGCAGAGCTAAGGATTCCGCCGGTGCTGGCACTGGATCGGGTGTTATTACGAGGTTGAATTCTCCTTCAAATCCGGGCACATTAAGACTGAAGTCCAGTGGAAAATCTCTCCATCAGCAGCAGTCTCATCATCATCAATCCAACTGTAGCTTTAAGCAGTTGATGGAAGCTGTCCAGTATGCCATAGTAGTAGACAGATATAATATACTGGAGAAACCATCCGATTCCGGGATGGTACGTTTTCACCTTTGCATTCTACATGCCGCACTAGAAATTTAACCATAATACCACACCTACACACCAACCAGTTTCATTACACGACCATATTGCTGAATATTCATAACAATATCTAATGTCGCAAGCGAGGCATTTTATATGGATATATGTATGATATGCTATGATAGATAACCATATCGCCATATCGGTATCCTATCTTGTGTATAGGCTTGCTAAACTGCATCGTTTATTTGCAATCCTTTTTCTATTTTAGTTTATACGATTTACTTTGTTTTATCTATATATATTCTTGGCACACTCCAATGAGGGATACAAGATACAACAGCAAATTTGTAGGTGTAATCTAGAAATCTAGTCGATATAATATCCTCAGTATTGAAACTAGAATCGAAGGATAGGCCACATCATGAATATAATATAGACTAACTTGGTAGTTGTAGGGAATGATAAAAGTCACTTTCTTGCAACAACAAGCAAAATTCAACATCACATATGGTCTTAATGGCTTACATGGGATGAGTGGCTTCATTTCCTCGTTTAATAATATGAAACTTTTTTGTTGCTTTCTCCCCTTCATTTCTGTACAAGCATGTGCCACCGCCATGTACCATTTGCTCTTTTACCCTTGTTAATATTTTTCCTTTCTCTTAGACCACCAGCCACCGACACAGTCAGTATATATATTTTGTCTGTAATTCTCAGCTAAAATGCTTGAATGATTTTGATTTCTTTGGTATTCCTTTTTTATACGAAAGCTGTAATGATGATAGTGGTATCAACTGCCAATGCCAATTTCTACCCAACTCTACAAATGTAACAGTTATCGTTAAGTTATCCAAAGCAAGTAGATTTTGATGATGATGAGAATGGGTGGATTATAGCGCGTGTTGTTTTGAAAGCAGTTGTATTGCATTGGTGGTATATTGTTACAAGACAAGAGAAAGCGAAGGAGAAAGAAAAAAATTGGATCCCATAATGTCTTGGTATACATATACCATTTCTGAGATAAAAATAGTTTTGCAACCTTTTGTTAAAAAGTAGAGATATGTCCTCTCACGAAAATGCTTTTTACGATATTACCAAATCTTCTATATAGTTGGAAATACATTGACATGGTATGTCTTAAGGCTGCAAATTACAAGGCGTCAGCATTTTAAAACTTTCAATTTAGTTTTTTGAATGTTATTACAAAATTCCTCTACATCTTGTTACAACATTAGCATAATTTGAGTTTATATAACAGATTCTCGTTGTATCATCTACCTTTATCTCGATTTTATATACAACTAATAATGCAAGATACTAGAGATACATAAACCTTTAGGTTTACTTACGACTTGAAATATATTCCTTTGAGAATTTTATTCATAACTGAATTTGTGTGACATATAAATGTAATAATATGAACGTGTGACAATCCCATTTTAGACCACTGCAACTTTTCGAAATCGATTAGCGCAAAGACTGAAAGCTAAATCGGACAACGTGGGAAGTCCATTTGCCCCTGAAACGTATGATGCCGTTTGGACAGTCGCTCTAGGACTCCAACGAGTGCAAGAGAAGCACAATTACAGCTTAAACGACTACACACATGGCGATGAACATTTTTCGCAGCTTCTGAAAGACGAAATTGGAAAGCTGAACTTTTCGGGTATTTCGGTACGTGCATCTCTTTAACCCGTGGAGTCTATATCTAAATGATTAGATTTGGTTGAATGACAAACACAGTTGCCTTTGTTTGGTTTGTCGTGTGTAACTAAATACAAAAAAAAACTGACTCGCTTTTATCCGCAAATTTTAGGGTCCAATAACTTTCTCTGGGAGTGATCGCATTGGAATCACATCATTTATGCAAATCCAAGGTAAGTAAGGTCTAATGACAATTTGTTAAGCAACTTTTCAATAATAGATTTTTTCTAGACTTTCTCCGACATTGATGTTGGGAGAAAGCATGATTAAATGTAGCCTATTTAACGAGTTGTATTTCTACAAATGATGTGAATATGAGATGTGAAGTTGTTGTGCTGGTATAAGCAATTAAATGTTTGTGCTCCTCAACGGAAACTTTTTAATAATGTGTTTAAAAGACATTTTTGGCAAAAAATTCCCTATCATGATTCTGTTACCCCATAAAATTCTAAGATGCTTAACAAAGAATGGGAATGCATGCATTGTTGCACCTAAGACATTATTTTTCAACTGCAAGATTTGCTGCAGAAGTGACAACCTATATTTTACTCTTACCTCGTTTCACATTTCAGACGGAAAATTAGTCCAAGTAGGACTTCTTTTTCCGGAGCGTCCAACTAACAAGTTGCAGTTAACCTGTGATGGCTGTCAAAAAATCAGATGGCACGGGAATCAAGTTCCCATCTCAAGACGTGAGTTCCGTTTCAAACGCGTTGGAGTGGAGTATTCTTTGTACATTATCGTGGCTATTGCAGCATCCCTGGGAATTATCATGGCTGCTGCTTTCCTCGCTTTCAACTTGTACAACAGGAAGCTCAAGTATGTCCAAACCTCGAGTATGGAATATCTGAATATCTTGTATATTTTCTCTTTCCGTTTCCTTCGTATGTATATGACCGTATGTTTGTCTGCACATTAATGTTGCTCGATTTAAGAATATTATTTCCAGCAAAGTTAAAGCTATTTTTTGTACTTACTTTTCCAAATGATATACAGGTACATCAAACTGTCAAGTCCAAAATTAAACAATATTGTAATCATAGGATGTATGTTCGCCTACTTGGCTGTGATCTTACTGGGAACAGATTTTACAACTGTGCCTGATGGAAAACAATTCGCTTACATTTGCACCGTAAGTAAATTCTGTGATTTCCTTAATCAAGAAGTATAAGTTACATCATAAATAGAAGATGCAAATGTTCGTGAGACATTAAATACCACATTGAGAAACGATTTAGAACACAAAGCAAAATGCAATTTGACAATGCGAATTCCATAACTTTAAACTTTAAATATCTTTATTGTGGTTCGATTTCAATTATTCCACTTCATCTAACTTGACTTCATGGATTCTTTCTTGTAGAACAGAAAATATTTAGTGTGCTGCTTGCTAGCAAGATTGACTTTTGCCTGCTTCTGGAAAGGGGAAAACATTTGAATACAGAGTTCATTTTGAATTTGCAATCCTACATTCTTAAATTCAAAGTATCCTTTCGTCGTATTTAAGGAAAATAGTTTTGTCTTTTTATTTATTTTTATTTTATTTATTATCGCAGAAGAAGAAGAAATAGCGTCCTGCTTGCATATTTTTGTGTATGTAGATTATCTCGATGGGTTTAAACGTAATATTTTCTCCAATTAAATTGAAGTATGGAGAGCATTCTGCTGTTCCTTTAAATATGGTTTGTATTCTTGAAACCAATAAGATTACTCAATATATCATAATAACAAACAGATACTCTAACGTCCAAAATCTGATAAAAGGAGTTATAAAACTAAATGAATATAAAAAATATATTGCTGATTGGATAGTTCCTCCATCACAACATTCAGAAAACAATTTATTTGATCGTAAAACAAATTAAATTGATCAGGAAGAAGGAATCGAAAGGGCATTTATAATAGGTATTTAAGCAGTAATAGGTTTATTATTTCTGAAGTAAAGGAATCGATGACTTGTTATTTTCTTCAGTGGATACCATGAATTAAATAGAAGCATAGGCATTTCTCTCATAAAATCTTTAACTTCTTACTTTTATTACAGATTCGAGCTTATTTACTGTCCATGGCATTCTCAATGTCCTTTGGGGCTATGTTTGCCAAGACCTACAGGGTGTACCGTATATTTACGAGGAGCTGCATCGGAGTTGTTAAAAACAAGGTAATAAAAGTAAAATGTTGGTTCAAGGCTAACCTATCCTAAGCTCTGATTAATGTCTTATATAATTTGGGGTAAAGTGAAGAGAGTAAGGCTTGGGTGGGGAAAGTTAATAATTTTATATAAATGCTATTTATATTAAGCATTGAGTTACAAAGTGGAAATAATTCATTTACAAATCAGTCCTCAGTTCTAAAGCTTGTATTTAAACGCCAACAAACTATCAAGAAATAGCGAGAAAAATCTGGAATAAAGTATAAATATAAAATAAGGAACACGCAATGAAAATGTTACGTCAACCCCAACTTTGAAGCATGAAAGATAGCCATTATAATCAAGTCTTTCTAGAAACAACACGTATATGGCTAGAATTAATAATATTTAAAGAAATTCAAAGAATATAGGCATTCCTTTGGTTGTGGTAAGTGCTAGCTTCAGACTACCCTTCATTCATGAGATCATTCTACTATCCAGTCTTCCAGTCCCGGTTCACCAATTCAGGCTACTTAAGCACGCGTCTCCCTTGATTTTGAGTACACGAGAAAAGGTGATTACATTTTTCTCAAAAATATACTCGTTCATCATGATGCCCCACATTTTGTTGTATACAAGGACACTACACTAGTGAAATCTTCAAAGTAAGGCTTCCCATCAAGAGTAGCTATTATGCCGTCATTGCTTGCTCATAGGAATGAAACATGAGTTAGTTCCATCATGTTCATGTCACTACATCATCGTTATAATAACGTGTACGATTGTCAAAAAAGAAAAGTGAACTTTCACGTTCCAACCTGAGAAAAAAATCTGTTCGTATTATTGACTGCCACTTCATGCGTACACATTTTTCAAAAAACAAGAAAAAAGCTTTTCGCACCTCAAGTTTTCATGCTTACACACTTCCAAACCTATTACCGGGCCAGAAGTAAGGAAGTATCAGCGGCGATGATGCTTCATAATATAGTTCCGAGAAAATTTAGAGCAAGGATGGAGATTGGCTTTTTCAGGCGTCAATACCAACTTTTTGGATTTTCTTGACGCTTGAATGAACTGTACTTTTATACTAAATATATATAATGCTACTGAAATAAGGTGAAAGTTAGAAAAATATAATCTCATACACGCTTGTTTGAAATGGACAGAGTTCCTGCCGTGGTTCACCAAGCGTTAAAATCAGTAATGTGGATCCCATTTTTGTTCTCAACTCAGTTTCACCTAAAAACTCTTTCTGGTATTAATAATCCTTGTGCTAAAGTCACTACAAATATTGTGTAGCATCGGGAAAATGTCAAACAAAAGCAAACAAGCAATAATAGCCTAACAAAACAATGCCAATGTTTCTAACACAAACAGCGGATTTTACACTAACTTATAGTGCCGTGGACCACGATCCCTGGTTTTATAGCGTAGGGATAATTTTTCGAATTTTTATTTATTTTTATACTAGTCATAATCTGATAAAATCAATAGGAATACAGTTTGTTGCTTTTTGTAACAGCAATAGTATATCGTTTCATTGTCTCTGATCCATCAAGAAGACTTTGTAAGCGAAGAAAGATAACAGGACAAAGTATTTACGTTGATCAAGGAAGTACACATTTTCTCTTTATGGGAGCAGAGAGAACACTTGACCAAGACAATAAATGGATTTGAATTGCTAGACTGGTGACTGGAGAATGATGGGTTCAAGTAAATTTCCCATCTTGACATAGAGGAAATGCCAAAAAAGTGCGAATCAATACATGCCTACCTATGTGCAAAGAGCATACAATATACAATGTTTAATGTAAATGAAGAATAAATATTATAGTTAGCATCCGCTAAAGTAAACGGATGCATAGTCATATGAAAATCCATACATGCTTAATGCATGCAATCCTAATAAAAGAAAATTAAATATAAAATAATGAACATTGCCGTACCGTAGATCTATCAGGCGCTGGGAATTTTGCAGACACGAAAAACTCCATCTCTTCCAAATAAGCAGTTGTCGAGCTAGCACAATGACAGGAGACAGACTGTGATTCCAACCCAATTGTCATATATACTACATCACTTCACTTGACTGGGTAAACTAGTATAGAGAATAGAGGTATGCGTAGTATGCGAGCAGTTCATATTAGAAGACAGCATATAAATTCAGGATCAATTCAGAAGGGCATTTATGTTAATAATACCTTTCGTCACGAAAAAGTAAGACCATTAAACGTTAAAATAGGAGTAGCTAGAAAAGATTCGATTTATTCTGTGTGCCCTGTACATATTTAGATTTCCCAGGACATGATGCAATATCTTTCATGTTACCATCACCAAACCATTTGTTAAATGCGTTCGTTTTGAAGGAAGAACATACATTAAACAAACGTTGTCTAAAATGTGTACATTTTGTTTTTTCTTTCATTTTTCTGGAAATTCTTGGAAACCATCGAACATAGCTGTTGAGAGATACTCAACTGATGACTTTGATTATGGTCCTTGTGCTCATTGATTGCATTATCGTCTCGTCTTGGGCCATTTTCGATCCGATGCACGTCAACCTCCGTAATCTCACCCTTCAAATTGATCCATCCGATCGAACTGTCGTGTACCAGCCTCAGGTAAGAAGAAAGTGTAAATGAATGAGCAAGCAAACGACACAGTGAAAGTCAAGTGAAAGTAAAAATGTCTCTTAAATGAAAGTAGTTTATTTTTATTATATATCTTTTGATAACATGATGATTTGTCGTGTTTGTATTCTCCAAAGTGGCACTGCTTAGTATTCATCTTCAATTTTACGATAGGGCTGCAAGGATTGCACCTCCTCCAGTAGTAGTTCATTTCATCTGACAGGAAAATGTCTTTAAAAATCTATGAAAAGATGTAGTGTTTTTTTGACTGATTCTATGCTCAATGTTCCCTTCAAAGCCATTAGCAAGGTTTTTATTATAACATTTAATTTAGTGATTTAGGGACGCGTGTTCTATAGTCAAAAAACGATGATGATGACACTATGCAGCACTGTGAGAAATGCCTTCTTTCTCTTTCTCTTACCCTTCTCATGTTTATCTTGTTTTATTTTTTTAGATCGAAGTTTGTCGCTCGCAACATGGGCACGTTTGGTTGAGTGCTCTATACGGTTATAAAAGTTTGCTTTTGGTTGTTGGGCTGTACATGGCGTGGGAAACTAGGTGAGTGATGATGATCGCATGTATAGTAGAAGTAGTCAACTGAAGTGATTTCATTGTTGTATACTCTTACAAAGACACCATACACATGGACGACTATTTTAACTAAAACTGAAGACTGATAGTTATTTTTACTTATCTGTATGTGTGATAGTCTGTTTTAAGTGAAAGCAGCAAATTTATCTTTTCCTTTCTGATGGTGCTTAGTCGTATTTCATGCGTTTATTAGACATGAGGCATATAAGGTCTATAGGCATATATGTGTGGAAATGTAAAGCTTATGAACGTTAGCCCTTGATAGTTTACTTTAAACTTGTGTGGTACAAATGAGATTTTTCAACTTTCTCGTCCTTTTATTTTGTTTTTCATTCTACTCTTTGAAATGTAAGATGTGGTAATAAGAAAGATTTTTGGATCCAGTTCAGAAAAGATGATGATGCTCTGATAATGTTTATTGTGCTCCGTCTACTTAATACTGTCTAAAAGACAAGAACCAGCAATAAGTAAAACTTAAGTGAATAGGATGACCCATAATGCTGTTAGTGCCATGAAAAGAAAGTATACTTTCCTCTTGGTTTCCATACAACGTTGGGGAAAACGGAAATGCTTTTTGTAACAAACGTTGTTGGTGTTGTTGTTAGCTATCGTGTTTGTATTTACAAATAGAACATCATCACAAGAGTCCAATATATAGAACAAAAGTCCCGTCTATTTATAAAGTGAACTCAAGTGAAAGTAAGAAGCGTGTCGGCTTTCCCTATTTCGTTTGGGTCATGCATTACCATCATGAATGAGCTACGAAAATAAGTGAAAATATATACATATATGCCATTGGAGTGTGTGTGCATGTCGTATGTATATATTTTTACGGTGGTGTTTATAATCATTTTGTATTTCTTTTCTTGAGTGTACCCTTTTTTCAATTCCTGACAGACACGTCAAGATCCAAGCGTTAAATGACTCCAAGTACATCGGGCTCTGTGTTTACATTGTCGTGTTGACAAGCGTGCTGGCCGTCTCTTTAGCCAATTTGATCTCGGAAAGAGTCACAGCCTCGTTCGTTAGTGTGACTTCTCTTATCCTGTTTGCAACCACTGTTACGCTATGTCTCCTTTTTCTTCCTAAGGTAAATTCCGTCCTGGGAATATTATGTTTTATATGTGATTACACGTGTGTACACACTTTTAAATCTTTGATGCTTTTTTGTGTGCTTTCACTGAATTTGCTTTATACACGTCAACGAAAGCAGGTAAAAGTTCGTGTCGTGTGTGTGGTATATTAATTTTGTTTTCAAAATCCGGATCAACAGCAAATTCCCAATCAACGGCAACTGATATGCTTATATCTAACTTATGCTTATATAGTTGCTGCTCTTCTATGTTATTTGTGCTGAGTAACAATATTCTGAAAGAAAGCTATTCAAAAATGAGCACCACTATTATTCCATTAATTCAAATGATGTGAATGTTTTATTTAGCATCCGAAAGGAATACTGTCCACAAATACTGCTTTACTTTTCTAGAGAATATAACAGACACAAATTAAATAAAAGGTCAATCCACACAAGCTACAATTAAAAGTAAAATTCTGCATATACACTTCTCTTTTACTTATTAGAGCTGTTAATTATACTCTATAATTCTTCATTGACCAGGAAATGTATTTTTAATACTTTAAAGAAAGAGGAAATTCTTCTCACAAATAGCAAAGAACTTTCTATATCGTTATACCATACACAGTTACGTAATCCACAAATAGGGCTGGATCATCGACATAACCTTTTTAAAGTTTTTCCAAACTTGACTGCTTTCTCGGTACATTTGATTCTCAATATCAGATTCGATATCATCATTCTCTGTTCTGACATGACTCACTCACTCAGAACATGAGATCTTCAAGTCATAAAAATTGAAATGGACCTTGGAGTTTTAAGTCTTCATATCATCCATCTCCATCTTTCTGTGCATCATTTATTCCAGCCACTATATACACTATATACACGTATTTCATCATGTTACTTAAGATAGTTTAGAGTGTACAACTGAATCGTTACAGGTATGCTAGCCAACTAGGTACATTAATGCAACCACAAATTACTCCGAATCCACACATAAAATAAGGTTTTATAGGTTACCATCTAGTCAGGCTGGCTGCAAACAAACACAAGGAAGAAACCTCGGGGGAGATGTAGGAGTAAAAGGTCTAGGGCGAGACACTCATCGTCTCCCGAAACTGACTGGTTGAAACTAATAGGGTTGCTTTGATGATCCAGCTTTCTCACTGACTGCAAAATCATGTAGTGATGGGATTGTATCAAAATGATAAAAATTCAAACTGTCATGATAGTATGATTTTAAGAAAAAAAAGCATGAAACCCTTGCTATGATTTATTCATATGTACCCAAAGCCTATGTTAAATACGTATATAGAAGAATTTTACAACCCATGAACCAAGTGGAAACACCAACGCAATTGAATATAGATCCTACAATTTACACGATGTCATTTATTGGAAATTCAACTTCAAAGAAACGGAGAATGGTTTACATATACTAGTCCCAGATACATTCAAACATTTAATGTATTTTTTTGAAAAATCGCCTACCAGTTTCAGTTTCAATATTTAATTTACATTGCAATTTTTATTTTGTGTTCCCGACAACATCGGCAACTTTCCTGCTCCCCTATATACAATGCAATAAATATTACTGGGTCATATATGAAACGTCTTTGTTTGTATTGTGGTATTGAGCACGATCTGTGTTTGCCCGCTTTACCAATAATATTTCTCCGAAAACCCGTGAAATATTATTGTGCGCTTTGTGTCTTCTTGTGCAACCACGAACGAGCATTCACAAAATAAAAGTATTTTTCCCAACTTTTTTTCAGATTCATGCAATAACCAAAAACCCAAACGCAAGTGATCCAATAGTGGAAAGCATGGGATTGAAGATTGAGTGCAACACTCGAAGGTAAAGTGTCATCTGCATAAATTTCGTCTTTTTTACTATAGAATGTATGAAGTCATTGTAGCTGTCACCTATTTCAGAAGTATACCAAATATATAAATAATGTACTGTTCTGATTCTAAAAAATGTGGCTACCCAAAGGGCCATCTATAACGTAAATGCAATAAGCGACGATTGTCAAGTATTCTATGACTTTTAGACTTTTATGTCGACATAACGCATNCTTTTATGTCGACATAACGCATACGATGAACATATTCGTATAGTTCCAGTAAATAAATGCCTGTAAACAGGTACCACAAAGGTGTAAATATTGCCGCAGATAACCTATTATAACAAGTTTTGACGATTTTAAAGAAGCATTTTCTGGTGACTGTAAATTAAATTTTACTTTTCTCATTTCCCTAAAAATGCATTTTCCGAGATTGTGTGCTTAAAGTCACCCAACCAATCGTCTATTATTTCCACTACACTTCCAACTTTGAGATATCATAATCATAATATACTGCGGAAAGAAAGGATTTTGAGCTGTTGGGTACGTGGAGTCAAAGGGAAAATAGTATTCTTGAAAGTGCTTATTTGTTGACATGATCTCTTCAGCCTTTTTGAGATTTTAATGGAAGAAGCGGCAACCCATTTTTGTCCTTTTTGTCAGTTAGTTGGTATAATGTTCTAGGTGAAATTCTTCCGTCTTACTTATCATTCATGCATATATTTATATGTGTGTAGGTTATATATGTGTTTGCATATAGCAAAATTTCCTATATTACTACACTGTACCTTTATTCTGTTACGTACGTTTCATCTTGAAAATATATAGAATACTGAATATTTGACGTGAATGACCTAAACTTAACGATAAGTAGAAATGGGTTGGTTTGCATTGTTGGAACATTTGATACATAATATATTGTGACCTTTATTGGATATGTGGTGAGTGTTTTGCAAAAGTTTTCAATAGGGATGAGTTGTCTTTATTTGATTTTACTTTTCCACATACTGTACAACTAACAAGAACTTGTAAGCTTGAACACATACTGCATATTATTCACACTGACCGCAACCCAATTCCAACTGACGGCTATATACACAAAATTATCCAATCCTGAGACCTTTTAGTTTACTCCTATTTTTAGTTTTAATGTAAAACTTCAGTAATATTATCAACGCTGAATAAATTCGGTGTATGTACAGGAAAGGAAGCAGGTATACATACAATATTAGAAAACTAGTGATTTGGAGGACAAGTTGTGAAGGATGATCAAGCTTGGATTTTTCCCGTTTACGTTGAAAGGCCATCCATATCATCTCATTCATTCTATTCATGTTACATTTTTATGGTAATGACGGGTCACGGGTCATGCAACAAAGCGGAAGTGGTATTTTGATTCATAGGATTCATAACCCAACCATACTTCTAGCTACAGTTTGAATGGAATACATCAAATAATGTATGTGTTTTCGCATACATGCTGTCGTATGAAAGATATATACATACGTATACGTACTTTGTGTTATTTGTACTTTATGTTACTGGAGAATAAGCATAACGTGGATGTAAAAATGGCATTATCAACCTATACGACAGAAATTTTTCATGTTTTAAAACCTTTTCTTACCCTCAAGGTTCATTGTTGAAGACACCAAAGAGCTTTTATTCCGAGCTGAAGTTCAGAACCGTGTTTACAAGAGACAGATTGACGCTGTGGATGCCGAGATATGGCGTTTAGAAAATTTACTTCTTCATTCTCCTTCGAAGCACCGACCAAGTGGGAGCATATCTTCAGCGGATGTTCCAATTGGGTCTAATAACGGTAGAGGAGGAAATAAGGTAAAACTCGCGTATAAACTCAACGCTTAATTCAATGGTAGATTGGAAGGAGCTTTTATGTCACTTTACTTTCTTTCACCAACCCAAACGATGTAGCTATGCAATATATACATAGTGTGAATGAATTACCAATGAATGAGGCAATCAATCCTGGCTTTCCACTCCATACTTTGCCAAATTTGTGTCGTATCATTTCACACGTGCTCTTTTGCAT
>JAHZMV010005067.1:0-17735 GCA_027743765.1 Coecobrya sp. COE2 | reverse complement strand
ATTCTTTACTAAATATGATAATGTATGAATCAAATATCTGAAATTGTTGAGTGAGACTCACAATAATCGCATAATACCACACATCGTTTATATTTGAGCTGTCTTTAATACCAGTACTTAGTCAAGTACTTGAATGCTCTTTTAAGTTTGTAAGGACATTTAATGTTGTTTTTCTCCTTTAGATCAAACCTCATTTATTCACTAAATAGGTTACAAACCATTTAATACAAATAAAGTACACACAATCGGTGTATCAACTAACAACAGCTTCAAGTTCAGGGTTTTCTACAATAAGCATGTCACACGTCTTTCTGCATTCTTTAAGTTAAACGAGGCTGTTGAGGTTACATGAGATGAGAAATAAATGGACAGCGCAACATCTACCAAATTGTAAGCAAACAAATTATTCAAAAGACGTAACAGGAAATGCCTATTAGCAACAGCATGCAACAGATACGTCAATAAGATCTGAATGTAATCGGGTGCATCTCTGTACGGACGGAGCGATAATCTTGTTGATTTATCCATTGGAAGGTGTCTAGTGACTCTGGTTGCAAAAATGAGATGCATACGAAAAAATAAGTGACGATTATAATGGCAGGAAACCCAACGGCTTCTCATTCTGTTACAAAAACATTTTATATAAATGGAAACTTGACACGAAGAATATATAGAAGTTTTATTTCTTTTTTCAATCAGCATGCAGTATGTATATTAGTTTTAGACTACATGGCATGCAAAATTGTTTTTGTGGTGTGTATGATCAGGAATCAGTATCGGGGCTTGTGTGAATACGGAATGAATGAAATGGATAGACGACCTTGCTCTACACACACTTTACTA
This sequence comes from Coecobrya sp. COE2, assembly GCA_027743765.1. Classification (NCBI taxonomy): domain Eukaryota; kingdom Metazoa; phylum Arthropoda; class Collembola; order Entomobryomorpha; family Entomobryidae; genus Coecobrya; species Coecobrya sp. COE2. The sequence goes on along the minus strand of JAHZMV010005067.1, from coordinate 16,892 downwards.
CTATGCTGGCACCAGATTGAAGACCGCTTTTGTTTTATTATCATTAGGACATATATCTTCATACGTAAGCGAAGTAAAATTATATCGCAACGAAACAATTCTCTGTGGCAGCTAGACTATTGTGCAGACGTTTACCTACCTACCTTTTGCCAAACACTCCTCAATAAAACAACAAAATTAACAAGTGTGCATAAATTATAATCTTATTTTATTCGCCAGCTACGAAGTTACATGATTTCAAGCATTTTTACAGCTTTTTCACTTTAATCCAGAGCGAGATTAACATGTATTACGCCTGATATTATTACAATTGCTTGCAGTACACATGACGCCGCGCAGCACTGGTAAACTACAATTACAATACCTAATGTAGCTCACATCGCGTAACGCAAAAATAAATTTCACTAGATAAGTGATTTTGGAAACATAAAGACGGATGTGCTCATAAAGACGGGTACAAGCCGTAAATAATGCTTTCGTGCAGCGACGTGTTTATTCGTGTGATGCGATGCAATAGTGACATCATGCACATTCTTATACATTTTGAAAGAAAAAAATATAAAGGTAGAATTAAAGCATTGTAGTATCAAATATTGAACTTTTGAAAGTTACTTTATATCACAAAATGAAAGGCTTTATAGGCTTATGAGATATTTTGTTATAGACCAACTCTGTCGGATTATTATTCTTGTGTAGTAAGAACATCCCAGAGTACATGTGAAGATAACCGTTTCAACCTACAGGTTATAGGCATTTTGCCATTTTTTCTAGTAATTCCTCACACACATACACGTAGAGAGCTGCCCACGCTAAAAATACGAGCTGACGCCGACAACAACGATATGATGATGTTGATGATGACGATTTCTTGTCGAGTTTAGATTTTAAAGTTGAGCGAGAAATGAGTAGCATTATATCATGCATGATGCATGTGTACATATTTACTGCACACATGCGTGTATGTATCCGAGTGTGTTGAGGAGAGAGATTCGATTCATTCTTGAGCTCTTTTCAAGCTATTATTGAAGAAGACGATAATAAGCATATTTAAGTACAAAAGGTGTACAGTAACATCCCAGAGAAACCGATTATTTTTTCAGGTGTGGGATGAAAGAAACGTGGCGATTGTAACGATCCCACTTCAATTGTTAGACCTCTGTCGTAAAAAATGACAAGAGCAACAGGCGTAATGTTTAACGTCTATCTGAAAAGCAGCTCTGCGTGTGGATGGACGTGTTTAAAATATATGGCTATGGGTATGGCCGCACATCTTTACGTAGGCTATTTTAACAAAGGACAAAATTTGGATAATATGATTTTTTAGTGGTACGCTGATAAAGCATTTCATTTCACATGCCACTTACTTCCTACTTGTCCCACTATGCAACAAGACATCCAGATCATATTATTAATATTAATTACGCTAACCTTATCTTCGCCGTAGTTAATGAGCGCAGAAAAGGATTTTTTTGTTTTGTTGATTTTTGTTGTAGAGTTTTAGGGTCAATGCCACTCCTCAATTGTACGCAATTTCCATAACTTTGTTCTTTTTAGCAAAAAAGTCCCTCTAGTAAACGGCTAGTCTAGAAATCCAAAAGCAATGAACTAGGTTGATAAATACGCTCATTGTCAGTTAAAAGATGGGAAGTAAATACTTTTTATTTTCCGCCATGGCGAGAATATCAGGTAGGTATGAATTTCAGGCTAGACTCGTGTCGGGAACTTCATTCTTGTACAGACGCATACCTATCAGCATTTCAACGCGCCATGTGGCTTTTTGCGTTGCAGGTATGATGGTATGTAGCAGGAATTTTTGCTCGATCACTGGACAGAATAAAATTGGAAATCCCATCGGAATATAAAAAAAGATTCGTCTTACGGTTATGTTATGTGCTAAATTGCGTTGCAGCATGTGATCATTTTGCGTACACCGGTTTTTGTTATTCTCCCTTGGCTATACTAAAATAAGCAACTAGTTTTACTTGGTGAACTCACTACAGAAGAAATTGCATGCGCATATTTATCCATCTGCATCATCATCATTACAATAGAATGGACTTCGACAAAGTCGCCGTTCTTATGTTTCTACTAAAAAACTGCCACTACTACTGCAACAGCAGGAGGCATAAATAAATGGGATATGAATATTTATATGCAAATCAAGTGTGATTTTCCAACGTCACTCCCAACCCAGTCCAAAGTAAGGTGTACACATATTATTATACTTTTGTAGAACATTACATAGTGCACAAAATATTAATGTTTAGACCACACGTTATATACTATGCCATACTAATAGAGCGTTTTTACGAGCCAGCAACAACACAAAAAAGTAACTGATATGACAGTACCAATTTAACCATTACTTCAGCATTATAAATAACATCATGTGCACTGGGTATACAACAACAACAACAACCGCAAAATAACAAAGAAATCTGGGAAGTATCATCATCATCCAAATCATCTACAACTACAGCTCCGGTACTACTACAACTTGCACACACGCAACACAACTCTTTTAACCAGCTAATGCAGTGTCACGCTTCCTTCTTCTCTGAATTGTATTCAAACTAATTTTGGTCTGGTCTTCCCCTTAACATCATGAATCACATGAATGTACTTTTCTGGTAAGCCAGGACAAACGCATTTCCCATCCCTTTATGTGTTATATATTTGCTTGGAAATGATGTTATCCTTCTTGATTCTTGTATGCAATGCAACCGATGCGCGGAGGAGTGAGTTATTCTTCCTATTCTCCTGCCAGGCAAAATTCAACACGCTTTGTTCCTTTTCCTTTTGTTTGTGTGTGGATGTAACTTTTATTCTTTGTGACAAGTACCTTTGCAGTACCACTCTCAATAAAACTGACTGAAAAGTTTCTTTGAGTAATTTAGATATTGCCGTAATGAATATATGTACATGTCTGTATATTACCGAGGCAGGCGGGGTATGATGATAACGAAGCCCTGAAAGAATGACATCATGGCAATTTCTGTATAGCAATAAAAAGCCACAATTCAACCAACTCCAACTGTAATAGGTGTTTTACTAGTCATTTTTTATTCTTCAAAGTGCTATTATGAACATTATCATTATTTCCAATAATTGGTTTTTGAATGATGGCGATGGTCATATTATGAAGTGCTGATGCTAACTGTTCCATTATCATACAACTCATCATGCAACCACCACAATAAGAATTTTTCCATTAATCAAGTATTTAATCGGTTATGAATACTTTCATTCGTTGGAAAAAATATGGCATCATGATGTAATGAATAAATATAAAATATTGAAAAAAATCTACAGCAATAAATGAACTGTAAATAATAGTGCTTGTAAAAGGGGAATGTCCTTTATTACTACTGACGAGAAGAAAGATTCATTGCCTTCAAAGTACTCACCTATGCAAACTACACACTACAACGAACAAACACGTAATTCAAAACATTTCATCTATCTTCTTCTTCTTCTTCGTCATCCATTTCTTTACGCAGCAAGTGAGGAGGATCATGACGATGAGGATGATTAAGTGGATGGAAGGAAAACTCCCACGTTCGTTTTGGTGTGGATGATGAGAACGCATTAACTTTTTGTGGTAATGAGCTCACTAAAGAAGGTATATCATGCTTGTATCTTCTGTGACTATACGACCCCTTGAACTAGTGATCATTTTGGTAGGTAACAACAAGAACGACACCCGTAGGTAAAAAAGAGATTTAGTTTAATGTTGAATTGGAAGAGTGGATGTTTATAGCATTTTGTTAGATGTGTTGTGTACAAATGTTGTTCCATTAGGACGTGTGGGATGCTGAAAAAGTAACCGATCAAGAAGAGTCTTTCATAATAATAATAAAGCGATTTCTTCGAATGTGGGAGGACTCGTAAATAGATGGGAAGATTTCGTATGCATGACATTACATACAGAAAAGAACATCGCATTCTTAAGTGATGAGTTGACCCAGCTCCTGAAACAACAAGCGTATGAAGAGGAGTTTGTACTGCCACAGAAAAAAATTATTGTTCTGGTTTTGATTTGCTAATTGTCGACAGACCAACTACCGTCAATTCAACCATTTCTAACCAAACAAATAATTTATTTAATCAACTTGAATTTGCCTATGCTCCTTGAACGGTTATTGGCGCATGTTAATGTAGATGTAAAGAATGTTGTAGATAAAAATGTCGTAAAATTGAACTAGCCCAGTAAATAAATAATTTTCGAACGCAAAGTAATAAATTATATTTTAAAAGGTTCCTGAGTCAATACTTTCAGATTCATTCATGTAAATTTTAATTTAAGGTGACGTGCCAATATTAGTTGACTGTAAGTACTAAAATGGTAGCGAAATAATGAAAAACTGTTTTTGCAAAAAAGAGTTTTTTCTAACATAAAATTTACATAGATGTATATGTACTTATATTCACTGCACCCTCTGACAAATAAAGTCAAAGGGTAAGTAAACAAATGACTCAATGGAATAAAAAAGACTGTTTTTATATTTGATGTAAAAATTCATTGAATAATAACGATGAAAGTATTTAGTAATGCTGACAAGAAGATATGATCTTTAGATGTTTCCAATACCGTCTCTACTCAAACAATACATACAATCGATTAAAAAAAATGCTGCCAATAACTGGATTGTCTTTTGTGTTCATTTTAATGATCTTATTAAAATAGTTGAGTGATTCATAGAAAAACTGGAAAAATTACAATCTTGTTTGTTTGAAGTGGTCTTGAGCTAATCACTGCTAATGAATTATGTATTTCAATGGAACAAAGTAAGAAATTTCATAGGCAGAGCAGACCATTTCCAAATACTCAGGTACTGACGGATTTGGAATTATATTACAATCTTGTTTGTTTGAAGTGGTCTTGAGCTAATCACTGCTAATGAATTATGTATTTCAATGGAACAAAGTAAGAAATTTCATAGGCAGAGCAGACCATTTCCAAATACTCAGGTATTGACGGATATGGAATTATATTTGTAATAGGTTTTTCCTATATAAATCTAGAGTCAGAGTCATGCACTAAAGAGTAGAGTAATAGACCAATTAAAAATGACATCATAAATGATGATTCATATTAAAAAACCAAATAAATATCAAGTGGATATTAGTGGATTATCACAATTATCCTGTTGTGTACATATTGGATACGCCTAGGTAATATTTCCTTCCTCAATTTCGACACTAATCTCCATTGTCCAGCAACTGATGCTTGGTTTTGAAAAAAAAACTACAAATCCAGCATTACAACTTCCAGTTTAGTACCTGGTAGAAAAGCTACAATTTGTCAGGTGACCTTGTCGTGTTGATCAGCATGATCTTTTGTAATGAAGATGATATCTCTTTGCTCATCATCATAATAATCATGAAGTTGTGGTTGGATTTTGATTGCTGAATAAATCAGTACATAGTTTTGTGTCTGCGCCAGCAACACTGAATGTTGTTTTCAACACGATAGGTCATTGATTTCAATAGTCATCGTTGTGACTACATTCACCAAAGACACTTTAAAAGGAAGAATTATACTACTACGTGATTTTTCACTACTACTCCACACTACTCATTTTGATCATTTGAATGCGTTCTTCAGGTTTTGGCTACTTCGTTCCTGTTTAATTAGACTTATTATTGCAATGTCATAAACTCCCAACTCTACTTGGATCATCGTGTGCGTTGCATGTTGTGCGACAATCGGTATGTTACTTCGCGTGTGTGGGCGCACCACACAAGTAGGCATTGTGTAGGATATACCTAAATGAAGCATGTTAGCAGTAAAGTTTATAATTTTCATTTTTAGGAATGCGTATAAACATTTAATTTGCAATTTATGAGAGCACATCACGAGCTCTTTTGCGTATGAATGTAAACTCATCGCTTCTTCATAACAATGTTTGTATGTGAGTTTATTTTGTTGAGTAATTTAAGAAACGTTACCTATCGGTATATATAATGACCAATTTCTAGGTATACACAAGGTAGAAAAAAATGTGTAAGTTGGCTAGATACAGGATTCACATTCCCCTTATGGGTGCACAAAATAACCTATGATGATGTATCTGTGCAGAATGTATACTTTTTTTGTTGTTATACATTTTGCATGGGTTGAAGATACCATCATGTTTATTTTTAATGCTTATTCATCCTTTATCTTCATTGATGATTAAGATAAAGTGCTCGTTAGGATGATGGACTGCTGACTATTAATCATCAACTGCCGCTTCTCACTCTTAACCAACGATTACTTCAGTTGGATAGTCAATTTATATTAAACTGCGTGGTCCTCTCTAATAAATGACGATGGTTTTGCTCACTTTTTGTTCTCATTGAGAGACGAGAGGACGTGCTTTTCGACAGCATGAGTTGAGGCTATCAGAGGAATATGGCTTTGCAGCTTAAATTGAAATGAGGAAAGCCTTTTGCTCTCTGTTAGTTACCGTCAAGTCATTTCATGAATGAACTTCAACGAAGACAATCAAGTTCATTTAAAAAGATTAGTTGCTTCCTCTACTAAAAGTCAATACAGTCCCGTTTATCTAGAGCATTTCTTAACCTGAATTCATTATGCTAAAATGTTGGTCGAAAAATAAAAATAACATAGCAAGATAAAAAAATCATAATTTTGGGTTTGTAGTGAGATAAAAATAAATTACACACATGTATTCTGGATCTATGGACATCTCATTGATGTGCTTTTTGCAGTTTTCACCATGTGCGTATTCAATATATTTTCATACAACAAAAGGCTTTAATGCTGGACATAACGTCAGCTTTATATTTATAAATATTTAATTTGACTGTTCATTTAAAAAGATTAGTTGCTTCCTCTACTAAAAGTCAATACAGTCCCGTTTATCTAGAGCATTTCTTAACCTGAATTCATTATGCTAAAATGTTGGCCGAAAATAAAAATAACATAGCAAGATAAAAAAATCATAATTTTGGGTTGGTAGTGAGATAAAAATAAACTACACATGTATTCTGGATCTATGGGCATCTCATTGATGTGCTTTTTGCAGTTTTCACCATGTGCGCATTCAATATATTTTCATACAACAAAAGGCTTTAATGCTGGACATAACGTCAGCTTTATATTTATAAATATTTAATTTGACCTTTAACATTAAAGAAAATCTGAAGATCAAAAAGATTTTTTTATTAGTGATGATGTCACTTTTAAATGGAATAACGGAAGGGGACAGCATATAATCTCTATCAATTCACTTTAAATAAACAATACTTGTAAAAGACCTTCTGGATGCGATACTACATGATACATTTTCATTTAAAAAGGTTGACGATTCGTTATGTATATATGTTCATTTTGGTTGATTACACATGAACTGAGGCTTAAATGAAATATGAAATGAATTAAAAAGCTTAGAACAGGAAAGATTTCTTATATGAATGAATGAAAGTATTAATATAAATGATGGCATACATAAATGATATTTCTCTACCTTGTAATCGAATACCCTAATTATACGCTCAATTTTAAATTGATATCACTTTTGATTTGTACATCACCACTCATCACATTTGTCAGTTTCATAATTTATTACTGGTGAGGGAAGCCATGTTCTCTGGAAGGAATGCCCATGAAGTTGAACGAACGAAGGAAAATAAAGCGCACAATCTATTTCGTTTCATAATGTTTACATGTTCACGTCATCGACTGTTAAAGATTTGGGATTTTAGGCACAAACCATATAGTTATAAACAAACGGATAGTTCGAAAAATGTCTGCTCTGCTCTCCTCGTTAACTAAGCCTATATAAAACATCGTGCAACGATTGACTCGTCCTTGTTCAGTGCTCACGCATATTGAACAGGAGCTCCGTTCAGCGAGTTTTAGGTAAGGCAAATTATTATTTAGGGAGAGACAGATTGAAAAAGAGTACAAGGGAGATAGAGACCAGACCCTTGAGATGTCAGAATTGGTTGGTGAAATCATTTTTAATTTTGGCCAAGTGATTTCCACAGACCTTTTTTAAATTATGCAAAGGTATGTGCTGTTGGAGATAGAGATTAGCAAGAAAGGTGGGTTGAACAACACTCATTCTTTTTCTAGTTTCAATGTGGCGTGCAGCACATAAACGTATTAGTATTATTATGCATATTATGTACACGTATTTAGCATCAACATTATTACTGCAAATTGGAATATAATAATATGGTATGTATGTATATACACTTATAAGAAAGAACTCAATAACAATTATCTTGGGTTTGACTCTCGTCACCCTTCTTCACCTATTAAGTTTACAATTGCATGATGTTGGTCAGCAACTAGCAACACGCTTACCGTTTATAGGTACACGGAGCAGTCATAACAAGAAGATGCATTCATCTGTACAAGGACTACAAGCCAATATAAAATATGGCATAACATGATCATCATCGCAAACTTCAAGTAGACAGAAACTTGAGTTTACAGTTTACATAACAAGAAACAAGACTGATAAATTTATAGTGATGAATAATATAAGATTACAGAAAACCGAGATTACCTGAAAAGTGAGTTTTATAGCCGTGGACAGCGGTCGTAGTATGTAGTAATAGTGGCCGACAGCCTTCATTTGTCTACCCTCTTCTTCTACAAGTGGCTGGATAGAATGGAATTTAATGTTGTTTTCAAGTGTAGGTGTGGTTCTTTGTACCAAAACAACTTTCTTTCGGCCCTGAACCTTTTTTCTGCTACATTAATTTTTTTTCATTATTTTTATGCTTACGTGTGCTCACATTATGAATATTAGATGATCCAGTCATTTCTATTTCAGCACTTTAAAAAGTTCATAATCATGTTGACAAGCTGCTTAAAAACCATTTGCACAGTCGATGGTAATGGTAAAGCTTCTGATTTGCCTGCCACATATGCATTTCTTATTTATTATGCATGCGCTGATTTGATATTGACGAAGGAGTCATGTGTGTGTGCATGTACGAAAAATCGTGTGAAAGGAACCATGTCACAAATCACGATTTTTCAATCAATCGTTCATTCTTCTTATTACATACTCGAACATGTTGGATAAGGAAAAGCTGCACCAATCTAAACTCATCAATGCATGATGTCATCAACCCATTTTAGATTTTACAATCTCCATTATTTACAATGATATTCATCAATCATTATATAAAATAAATAAGCAATCCAAATATTTTGTTTTTGTAGTTTTCCTACTTCGTGTTTGCTGGACAGTTGGTTTCTAGAGATGCATTTTATCAGTTCTCGTTCTATTGATTATTGGCATCGCAAAAAATCATGGATGACCTCAACTTAGTATGAAGTGTTACATAATAAGGTTGTCGAGTATAAAACTAATTGTAAAATTCGCATTTTATTTCATTTATGTAAACTGCATAGCTATATTTTTTCATGGCTACTCCTTGATTCAAAATGATAAATGCAATTACTTCCTTATTTCCGCACCTGATCTGAATGGCAGTAATGAAGCTAAACACGTTAGACATCATATTATGATGAGCATTCGTAAATGTAAAGATTCGAATCTATTGATAAACTATTTTCTCTTGTATGCCGTATCGTTTCATATTTTCTTGTTTGCATTATATCTGAGTTTGCATGGAATAGTAAATATAAATCTAGAGGTTTTCTGCAAAAACCAGACATCAGACAAAACTATTTTCACCAAAATATGTTCAGACAAAATTTTTGCAATTGATGCCTATGATTATCATATATGAAAATCGTTGTATCGTTTTCTAATAAATTAGACCTAAATTGAAATTAGGGAAAGTCACAAGTGATTTAATTAAATGAATATCCATGAATCACAGTGCAATTTTTGTCAAAAGTATTTACAAAATAGGTATTCATTGTTTTTGTGTCCAACAAAAACATGATGACTGCTCGTAAAATGTCTTTAGTTATCAATGACTGCATCAACCCGTTCTATTCCAATATGATTGCTATTGTACTATTATCATCGTCATTAGAATGCACAAAAAGTGAGCAGGACCATATACGTACGTTTAAACAAGTGCAAAACGATGATATCATCAAAGAGAACTAATAAAGTCAAAACAGGCTTTAGCAAATAAACCAAGGCTTTCAAAACCTTATACAATGCACAGATGTACAACACCATACAACATGGTGAATCTATTATGTACATGTGCTAAAAATAAGGATTATTAATTCTATCCAAATCTCCAGTTGTGATATTGTCTGCAAAAGTATAATGTACTACAGATTGTGTGGTTTATTTACAACTTTATCATGAGAAGATGATGAGAAGGATGATCCAACAACAATCATAATACCGTCTGCTATAAAACTGTTCTGCGTATTATCAGAGAACAATTTGCAGCTGAACACCGAACAAAGACAAACAAGTACACATAATTATGCACGTATTATATTTTAAAGCTTAATGATTATAACGACTTTTGTGGCTTACCCGAAGAGATAGATCCAATAACTCTAATGGAAAGTGCTTATTTATCATGCCTTTATGACTTCATCCAACCATTCAAAGTGGGTAACGGAGCAAAGGTACTGAACCCTAGAAAATGTTCTGTTCCACCAAAACAACATTCAAATGGATGAAACAGAGTTTGCACTTTTCTTTCACAACATAGCCAAGAAAGCAGCCTTTTAAATTTTCTCAACGGTTCAATGAGTTTTGCAATAAGCTTTTTCTTTTGCGTTCACCATCACGAGTAAGACAATATTATGCTGTGCTAAAACTTTGGTCGGTAAGAAAAAAATGTTAAAATCTGGAAAGTTTCTTTCGAATTTCCGTGTGAAGCTGCGTCTTTGTGAATGCTTAAAGATGGACTACGACGGGAATGAGAAAATAATCGTACTCAATCTTTTACCAATAGAAAACCTAACTAAAATCATCATTATCATCGTACGTGTAAGTATGTATATGTGATGTGTTACCAAAGGAGTACTAGTAATGTATATCATAAGTAAAAAAAGTGTGTGAATATCCTTCTACATGAATATCCTTGCTATTAGGCAATGTTTGGCACGGCCGGCCTAAAGAGCGCAACCAAGGAGTGCGCTATGCCATCATCCTTAATAATATCACAATTTAGGAAACATCATTATTATGCATATTATGCTTTCATAGAGATACAGCTTGCTTTAAGTTTCTTTGTACTAGTATGAAATGTAACCATATACTGACATACATCATCTTCATGTGTCCCACACCACCACAAAAGTAGGTTTTACCTATACACATTTTTGTTATAGTTGTTTTCGAATGTTCAACACTTTCGTAACCAACAACCGTATTATTCCATATTAACCAAATCAATGTATTTCGTTCTTAAATATTAACTTGCATGTCATCATCATTCCATGCTGAGCGTGAGCCAGTGACAATGATAAGCAAATTGTAAACACAAAAGTTTTCTTCGCAACCATTTCATCACAAATTATAGTCATAATTTAACAACAATGAAATGCGATACGTCCTGGAGGATGAATGTCTATATTTGTCATTGTGCTACATCGAGACAAAGTGCCAATATTTTTTGTCAACATACCTACACGCAACAATTTCATTCACTCAAAGTAGAAAATTACTACCATACAAAAACTGTGGCAGCTTATACCACAGGACCAGTCTATGCATTGGGTATTGGATCGTTAGGTAGGCAATAAAATGAAAACCGTGATGACTTCATTTGATTTAAAAAAATCATTGACATCTCGCCGTACGTAGATGGTGGTGAAAAATTTGGAGCATGCAAAAAGCTCTGAATGAATTTTGTACATAAGGTACATTTGCTAGTAGGCCGTTGGCGTTCTGAAAGATTGACTGAACGAGTAATTGCGCTTTACATCAGTTGATGTCATTCAGGTAAGTTAAATCAGTAGAGCATTAGGCTGCACCAAAGTATACACAAGCCATGTTTGATATTTATTCTCATCTTCAAATACTTTTATGTGCTATATGACTAATGTAAGACATCAGGTCTGGTCTGTTTGTTTGAAATATTCCGTTTCGTACTTTTTCTTTCCTGTTTATCTTTTCGGTTACAGTGATACGGATACGGGTTACAGGTTCACGGCTATATGTTTTATGAATGACGAATTTCGTTGTAGCAGAAAACCATTTAGCACTGTACTGATTGATAGTTAATACAGCTCATTGGAATGATACTGGACTACATAACTGTAAGTCGGTTGGTTTGGTACTGATAACAGATCGATAGGATAGAAATAGTAGTTTTCCAAGTAGAAAGTGTTAGACTCAATTCATTAATTCTTTTAAAAAGAGAAAACTTATTTGTAAATCCGAGATATATGAACTACATCACCTTATATGTATATAAAGACGATTAGGCGATAAACGCAAAAATACATCCAATATCAATCAATCACACATGTATTCAAAGATCAAGGTCCAAGCTTATTATGTATTTGTTTTGGAAATTGCATTAGATCATTTGAAGCGTATTTTTTTCCAAACACTACCTAAATAGACTGGTAGAAACCTAGTGGAGGATTATACTGTTTCTAGTTACAACCACTCAAAACTAGATAGATTATTTTTTTTCTTATCAGATTTAGAGATAACTCATCACTTGTATGATATACCTATGCAGATATGTACATTATGAACGAACAAATAAAAACTCATTCAGAGAAGTTGAACTTGTCAATTTCATATTACTTAAGACGTATCATATGGTTTATAAGAAGATAATGCTTGCAAAAACTATCAAAAGTAGTATCCAGACTATTAGACACGTTGATACAATCAGTTGTCAACATGGAGTATTGAATAAAATAATATATGAATTGAAACAAAGTAATAGCTCTACTGCATCCAGAATTCATGTCACCTACCTACTTACTTACTTACTTACCTTCACATACCAATTCCAGTTGACCAACTATAAAATATGCTGTTTATTTGCCCTTTTCGTCAACATGATTGAAAAGGTAGTTTTTTATCAAGTGAATGAAAAGAAAACTAGCCTGGGCACAAAGCAGGAGCGCAAGAAAATGATATGTTGTTATCGGCAAAGTTTTAGCATAATAGGGTAGGACTCACTGACTTTGTGAGCATAGGTCATAGAGGTGGGGAGAGTATGTTTATTATGCAAGGTCACCCTCTTTGCATTTTGCAAAATATATTTAAGTAAAGATCTTACATAATATCGATATCACTCCTCGTGCCTCTTTCACAATGCCAGCCAAAGAAAAAGCATCATCGGCGGCAGCCAGCGATTATCTATCTCTGTTCAATACTGATTCAATTCATGATGATAATTATGATGACTGCGCTGGCTGGTGGTGCAGCATCATTATACATTCTTGAAAGGTCCCCAATAATCCGAAAGAAAATACGATTGCTCATATATATATTTATTATACGTGATAACGTTGTATCATCGCTGGTGTAACTTATAATGATACAAAATTGTAAGTCCAGGAGTGTTGAAAGTCAATTTAATAACCAAAACTGTTAGGGTGAAAGAAAATGTGTTCCTTTAATATGATTGACTATTTCCTGTCCAACCAGCGGTTTGGTTTTACCTACTGAATAAAATCAGGCGGATCTCACAATCAGAGTTACTACATCTGTATCAAATTATATTTACACACCTTTAAACCCCTGTACATTTACCTTACTGTTCTATTACAGTTCATTTTCATTGCTAATTTCTTATGACGCTGTATTGGGCAATAATAGAGAATTTACTCTGCAGAATGGTACTAAGGAGTTATACAACGCTACCACTTTGTGTGACAGCATCGTACGAGCGCAATTGTACGAATGAACAATTTGCATTTTACAATCTTTTACTTGGGATATTTTTTACGTACATGATCCCAAAGACCAACCTTATTCTTTATAGGGAAACTCCAAGAATGTCGGCTGGATTATTCTATATTCCGATTTTTTATTATAATATGTACTTTATGCAACATGATGAAATGATAATGTGTAATATGTAGAGACTGGCCAAATGTGAGTTCAAGTGAAGATTATTCTCGTTTTTACTTGGAAAATCCTGTTTGGGATTTATTGCTCTAGTCTCTCTCTGTGAGTAATTTTCAAAATGGGTTGTTAACAACACACTGTATATCCGGAATGCTGAACAATCAACATTTATCACATGAATCAAGTCATTCGGATACCTATTGCCCGTCACGTTATTTACTTTTCTACGACTGTATTTTCTTCTAACCATCATCATTATCATTTTATAATATTGCATGTAGTAATAACATTAAAAGGCACAACTTTAAAGCGCATTAGGGATGATACAAAGAGAAAAAATCAAGTTCTGATGTTGGAGGATGGTGTACAAAAAAGGATTTTCCTTTTTATTTTTGTATAACTGGTCGATACGACATTTAGTGCGGCTATAATAATATGTTAGTAATATAGCTAACATTATATCCCTATAATAGATACATACAATATTCAAGAAGATACAAAATTGATGTTGATCTGGTGGTCGAAAGTGTCGACCTTTACCAGCTTCCCGTGAAGAATGTCAGGGTTTTTGTAGCCGTACAGACTCCGGTAAATGTTTGCTACAAAGGTAAAAATTCAATGTTACGTATGGTGCCCTCGGTTCTTGTCTGTTTGACTTGGTTCTGTTGCTTCACTGGTTGGCTACACTCGTAGAATGCTAATTAGACGTATTTTTATGATTTAACCATGAGCTGAAATATGTGTATGTAAAATCTCCATTCATAAAGTGAAAAGCATTATTCACTCGTGCAACTTGATCCTGGATTCATATTCATATGCAAACATAGTTTATGGAATAGTTGGAAGGTTACTTCACCAATAGTTTCTTGAGACTCGAGATAAGGTTTATGAATGAAAGATTGTGGATACAAAAAGGATGAACAAAGATAGTAAAGGTATCCATTGATGCTATATGCCACAGTTGTATCAAATCTTTTATATTTCATTTATAAGCTCTCAATCGCAATAATCTTCACGCTGGATGAACTTTCAAAGATTAGCACATAGCTGGTTTTTGCTTCAACTTAATATAATACTCATTTAATACTTTTGAAAGCTTTCACCTTGACGGTAGCTAAATAATTCCAAACAAAGCCTACAAGCATAAGTCCACATATTTTATTGTGCTAATTAATTATTATTTCCCCTTTTTATACTTGGTTAAGAAACCAAAATTAGGAAAAATCCGAGCCCTGAAGGCAGTGATAGACGAGTGATTAAAAAGTATTGGATTTTCCAATCCATTATATGTAGCAGTCAGAGTGTAACTTTGTAAAAGGGTTACAGAATAATTTCATCTATTTTAAATGAACATTTTCCAGATAAGAATCTATCACTTGAACGAAGACGAAGGGATTGCAAAAGGAAAAATAGCAATCAGTAGATTCAGGTGAGCATGGTTGTTGAGAAAAGATCTTTTCTAATCAGCCAACAGCCCACGCTATATTTGTCACTTTTGACTTGTTCTTTAATGATGAAAGGTTAACATTTTTGCAGCTCCAATATAACGGGACCAAGTCTATTGCTTATTCATCGGTTCCAATATGAACAGTACAGTTATCAGGGTCTTACTAAATTGTCAGTACAACCATGATTGCTGACTCATGACAAATGGACCAAGATATAATTTTTTATTATTTTGCTTATAGCTTTATCAGACAGACACTGATAATTGACAATATATTCAAAACACATGATATATGACCACTTGGAATTTTATACTAATCTTCATGAACATCCAATTTCGAGATGGACATGTAAGACGAATTACTTTTTCAAATGAAACTGATCTTGAGCAAGATACGGCCATTGTTTTATGCGTAAAGAAAAATCACCTCTGGTACATGACACCCACACTTTTCATGTAGAACATAGTTCAGTACTTATTCAGGCGACTACATAATATTAACATTATACCTCCGCAAACGACGTAATAACTAGAAATTTCAGTATGAAAGATTTTTTGTGCGCTTGAGGCACTGAACTACAAAGAAAAATGGCCAACTTGCCGCTTTGAATTTAACAAAAAGTACTATTAAAGGAAATTGAAAAGAGTCCCTGTCAAGAGTCAAGACAGAGAGAAAGAAAGGTAAAAAGCTGTATTTAAAGTAATATACATAAAATCATCGCATAGGCAAGTGATTGGTCAAATATGGGCATTGAATATCTAATATAATATCTATAACTAATAAGCTCGGCTCATTAGACAAAAAGGAGCAGTAGTCACTAGAGATGTCAAATTATCTGATCTGATCCAAATTTTCTTACCCATATCTGATATACATTGAAATCGTCATATATGATATTATTATCTGATATCCAATTTTAACCAAATCTGATATATCAGATAATATCAGAATTATCAGATTATATCAGAAATTTTCTGATATATTTCAGTTAAGCGGGGAGAGTTGAGCGGCAATGGGGTGTTCTTGTTGTTGATCTGTTTGTCTAGCAATTGGTTTAGAGAAATGTTGAATGCTAATGCTAATTAATTTAAATGCTAATTTAAAGTTTTGATTTACTTTTACATAATTAAATTTTAAAATAATTTAAATTGCTCCAGTGCATTTAGTGTCAGATAATAATAAATAATCCAACAAGGAAAACAGAAGCAATGACATGCAGTTTAGCAAGTTTGAGGTTTACTGGAACAGTGGTGCCACCTAATTATTAATTTAAAAATCTCTGGGATGTATCATTCTTGACACACCACTGATTTTACAATTTATTTACATAGTTGTCAGGTTAAAATTATCAAGCCAATGGGATCATTGTCGCCTGAGGTCCTACGTCTGGAACTTGTAAGGAAGGGAAAAGTCAAACTTAAGAATTTATTAAAAGAAATTCTGAAGAGAGCGGTAGGAGTGGGCAACCAAGGACGGTTGACCCCGGAATACT